>JAKGUB010000557.1:13865000-14152500 GCA_026261675.1 Hippocampus mohnikei | reverse complement strand
GGCCTAAATTCTTCGAAACTCTCAGGCAAATATAACATTCATAGTCAACATGGCTTCATTTGTTGCTCATAGTTTCGCTGCATGGCTAAAGGGCTAAAGTGAGGACGTGTGCAGCTTTTGATGCCGCTAGCACTTTTGATAAATATAACTTCTATTCCAACGACAGATCATTTTGAAGAAAGACCTATATATCCCAACATATATATTTTTCCTGAAAACCCATTTCTTCATAGACGCTGACAAGCTCATATTTCGTGTATGACACGCTCTAAAATGAATTTAAATAAATAAATAAACAAAATGAAACACATTTATCCTGTGGCAGGAAAAAGTCAAGTCAAATCAAAATATGTCACTTTTTTTTCAGGGAATACAGTGAAGTGCAAAGAATTAAAGTAAAGAAATAATAATAATAATAATTAGTGCTGTCAAACAATTAAAATATTTAATCGTGCTTGTCATAGTTGTCATAGTTAACTCATAATTAATCACAAATTAATCAAATTTTTATCTATTCTAAATTTCCTTTCATTTCTTTTTGTCCTATTTTTTTCCATTTTATTGCTCTCATCAACATGCAATCGTGGATCCATATTCTTTGTGCAAAATGCAAATATTTACTGAAACAACAGTTTCGGTTCGCAAAATTTTACATTTTTCACTTGGAGCAGTTATTCAAACTTGGAGCACATTTTATTTTAGAGCAACATAATATCCGCTGTGGCGTGGTATCACAGGAATCTCGCGATGAAAAAAATTAATCGCATTAAAATTGATTTAAATTAATGCCGATAATAACGCATTAACCTAACAGCACTAATAATAATAAATAAAGTGACTTCCCATTAATAAAAAAAAAATATTAAATGACAAAAATTGACGTTTTTATGATGTGAAAGGACTGACATGAATTCTGCTCACTACGAAAAATGCTCTGTCCACCTTGCATGCCACTTACTTCCTTTTAGAAAAACATCAACAGCCGATACCAAGATATAAGGCTGGTATCGACCCGATATCGATAACTGGTATCGTACTCGCCCATCCTGAATAAAAAGTCACTTGAAAGGGACAAGTTCATATTTGATTGGCGGCCATTTGAAGGCCATTTGTGTCATGTCTGTCTGAGTTTTGTTTTGTTTTCAGCCCAGCTGGAGTGAAGGGCGTTTCCCTCCAATTGGCACACCTGTTTCTGATCATCATTAGCCTCGTATTTCAGGATGCCGACTTTTGCGGCTTCGTGTCTTATTGACCTTGCTCGCTATTGTGCTTCAAGTGTTGTGTTCTAGAAATCTCAATATTATTCATAGTTTCTCTAGTTTTTTCACAGATCCTTGTTTATAAGTATTTTCATTATTTTATTGATGCTCCTGATATTTTGTCTTGTCTTATTGGACTTTTAACATTTCATTTGTGTATTCTCAGTGTTCCCCCTGTATTTTGACTTAGCAAGCACTTTTCGTTGTACGCATTGTTTCTCCTGGCACCTTGAGACCGCCGATTTCTGTTTGTACTTTGCCTGTGCGCTTTTCTGTAAATATTTTTCTGTAAATAAATATTTTTGTTGTTGTACTTTGTCTGAGCCTGTATTTCTGGACTTCTAAAATATTATTTGGTTCTGTTCCTCTCCAAGAACCTGACAATTTGTGTACAGTATGTTTGATTGTCAGGAGCTCAAAGAGTGCGTCAACGTCCATAACAATTGACAGGGATGGCTCAATGTTTGATTGACAGATGCTTAAAGAGGGTGTGTCTGTGTTTAATTGACAGCCACTAGCAGAGAACGTGGCTGTTTTTGAGTGACTTTCACATGAAAGGAGTCGTCGGTTTGATTGGCTTTGATGGAATGGATTGACAGTTTATGTACAGTTTGTCAATACTGATTGATGGTCATTTGGAAGGGTGTGCCTGTATTTGAATGACAGCCACTTGCAAGTGGGCGTTTCTGTTTGATGTTCAATAAAAAGGGGTGTGTCTATATTTGATTGGTATTCACTTAAATATGGTGCAAATATGTAACCCCTTAAAAGAGAAGTTAAGTCAATATAGAATATGCTCTATGTCAATGTCACTCATCCATCCATCCATCCGTTTTCTAATCCGATTATCCTCACGAAAGTCAAAGGGCACACAAAGACGGACAACGATTCGCGTTCACAATCACAATCACACTTAGGGACAATCTAGAGCAGGGGTGGGCAATCCCAGTCCTGGAGGGCCGCTATCCTGCATGTTTTCAAATGAACAGTTTCAATATCAGGCTTCCGTCAAGCTTGCTGATGACTTGGTCATTTCAATCAGGTGTGTTGCAACAGGGAGAGCTGGAAAACATGCAAGATAGCGGCCCTCCAGGACTGGGATTGCCCACCCCTGACCTAGAGTGTTCAATCAGCCTGCCATGCATGTTTTTGGAATGTGAAAGAAAACTGGAATACCCGGAGAAAAGCCACACAGGCACGCGGGGAACAAGCAAACTCCACACAGGAAGGCCGGAGCCGGAATTGAACGGTGCACTTCCACACTGTGCAGTCCACCGTGCCGCACCATTGTTACTGACAATTGTTATTTTTTTAATATATATATACAGATGCTCCCCAGGTTACGAACGAGTTACGTTCCGAACGATCGTTCGTAAGGTGAATTCGTTCGTAAGTTGCTTCAGTGCTATATGGAATGTATGTTTAAGGCTTATATGTTTGACATCCATATAACGGGGAGAGAGCTTTTCGTCACGTTCTTCCAGGCTCGAGGGTTGGCTGCCCGGTAAACTAGCAGCGGCTTCAGTTTGAAGCTCCCGATCTTTCTGTTTATAATGGTACCGATGGTCGAACGATTCATCTTGTATTCACGTGCAACGCTCACCATTTTCTCACCCGCATCAAGCTTCTTTATTATTGCCACTTTCATTTGAAATGAAATGGCTTGCCTCTTCTTTACATTTCCACTCTCACTAGAAGCCTTTCGCTTTTCACCAACCATATTGAATAATGGATGCACGAAATACTTAACAACTGGGCAGAGGAAGCCAGATTCAGGGTGGAAGCTGGGCAAGCTCTCAGAGCGCCACACGTCGGTATTAGCGGCGGAAAGAAGCACTACAGTACCTGTACTCGGAAAAAGGCGTGAAATACAAAATCTAAATTTTTCTTTTCTTTCTCGACATACCCGTAAAAATGTTTGTATGTACCGTTGTTCGTAACTCAGATGTTCGTAAGTCAGGAGCGTCTGTATATATATATATATATATATATATATATATATATATATATATATATATATATATATATATATATATATATATACAGCTGTCAGTTTAAGCGCGTCTTTATTGGCATTAATTTAAATGAATTTTATCGGGTTCAAAAATGTTCTCGCGAGATTAACGCGGCAGACGTCACAGCGGATGTTACGTTCCTCTATAAATAAACCAGAAACAAAACATCAATCGCTCTGCACAGGTCCACGCACGTTTGTTTTGCCAGCCACGGCAGCGCGAGACACAGCGGATACTTAAATAGTTTATGAATGGAAAGTTTACTTTTAAAAAGTTGCCAGATTGTTCCAATGACAAGACCAAAGTTACCTGTATGTTTTGCAGTCGCAAACTGAGCTATCATCATAGCACGTCGAGTCTGAAATACCACTTAATGGCCAAGCACACAGCTGACGTACGTACTCCGCCCCCTCGTCTCAGACCGACAGCTATGGATCATTTCAAAGCAAACAGCATGGGCTAAAATGTTGCTAGAACAGGGGTGTCTTTATTTAGCTCATTTTTGCATAGTTGTCATGTTTGTCCGTCTGCAATCTGACGTTTAAACAAAGTAAATTGCGTTTCAGATTGGGTTAATCATGCCGGCGCTCCACTTCCGGGATTGAGTATTGGGACTTGTAGTTCTTTTGTTCGATTCGACTTTATGTTTGTGTTGCATGGTTTCTTACGCTTAAAACAATGAATAATGATGACGATAATGATACATAGTGAAATCAGGGTTGATTACATTATTTATTAAACGTATTGTTAAATAAAGGTATTAATTAATGTCAATTATATACATATTTACATTGTGATGCAGAAAGATAGATATATTAATTTTTTACTGCATTTATGTGTAGTTTAGGTTATTACCTGCTTCTGATACTTCTGTTACAACTACTACTACTACTACTGCAAAGTGCTCCAATAAATGATCAAAAAAGTACAGAACGAGAGATCCTTCCATGCTGACCGACAATACCTATTCAGAGGGCTGTGAAAAATTATAGGCTGAGTACTAGCTTACCTTAGATGTGCACTTTATATTGCGCTGTTTTGATTCCATAAAAAGAGCTGTTCAAGCAGCTGTTGTGTGACAAAATATTTTTTTCACTGTTGTTGATGGACAGTAATATTGTGTGAGAGATAATGTGTGAATAATTGCTCCAAGTGAAAAATGTTCATGTAAAATTGAAAATCTGAATTATTTCAGTAAATATTTGCATTTTGCACATAGAAAACTGATTCATGATTCCATGTTGATGAGAGCATTAAAATGGGCGAAAATAGGACAAAAAATATAAAAGGAAATTCAGAAACGATAAAAAATGCGTGAGTAATTTTTAGTTAATTTGAGTTAATTATGACAGTTGAGTTTTTAATTAGATTAAATATTTTAATCGTTTGACAGCTCTAATATATACAGACGCTCCCCAGGTTACGAACGAGTTACGTTCCGGACGATTGTTCATAAGGTGAATTCGTTCGTAAGTTGCTTCAGTGCTATATTTTGTCTGGAATGTATGTTTAAGGCTTATATTGACATCCATATAACGGGGAGAGAGCTTTTCGTCACGTTCTTCAGGGCTCGAGGGTTAGCTGCCCGGTAAACTAGCAGCGGCTTCAGCGGGGGAGAGTAGACGACCGGTCGTCGACCGGCGCGCCGGACGCCTCCCCGCCCGTTCCACCGTCACACGCCCGCCCCCCACGCCTACCCCCGCGGCCGCCTTCGAACGTCGCCGCCACCGTCCTCCTCCGCCCCGTTCGGCACTCGGAAAAAGGCGCATGATACAAAATCTAACTTTTTTTTCGACAGACCCGTGAAAATGTTTGTATGTACCGTTTGTTCATAACTCGGATGTTAAGTAACTCGGGAGTGTCTGTATATATATATATATATATATATATATATATATATATATATATATATATATATATATATAAGATATATATATATAAGATATATAAGATGAATGAATGAATATATATATATATATATATATATATAGATGTATATATATATAAGATATATAAGATGAATGATATATATATATATATATATATATATATATATATATATATATATATATATATATATATTCATTCATTCATTCATTCATCTTCCGAACGCCCGATCCTCACTAGGTTCGCGGGGGGTGCTGCAGCCTATCCCAGCCATCTCCGGGCAGTAGGTGGGGGACACCCTGAATCGGTTGCCAGCCAATCGCAGGGCACACAGAGACGAAAAACCATCCACGCTCACACTCACACCTAGGGACAATTTAGAGTGCCCAATCAGCCTTCCATGCATGTCTTTGGAATGTGGGAGGAAACAGGAGCACCCGGAAAAACCCACGCAAGCCCGGGGAGAACATGCAAACTCCACACAGGGAGGCCAGAGCTGGAATCGAGCCCGGTACCTCTGCACTGTGAAGCCGACGTGCTAACCACTGGGCTCCGGGCATATATATATATATATATATATATATATATATATATATATATATATATATATATATATATATTTTTTTTTTTTTTGCTATAAACACTGCTGTCTGTGCTTCTGCCAAACAAACCCTATTATCAGGAAGTTTTGTTTACACTAGTGCGGGCGCATAGAACATATTATTGTCAAGAACATTTTTGAATTGACTTTCCCTCTCAAGGAATGCATTTGACAATCTCACTGAAATGCCATCGTTTGATTGACAGCCACTTGAAGAGGGTGTGCTCATTTTTGACTGACAGTCAAAAGGTTGCGACCAACGTTGATGAGCTGAGGATTATTTCCAGCCTTGAAGTGAAGCTTTGCATTATGCATTTCATGTGCTGGGAGAGTCAACGTGTACTTTCTTCTCTCTCAAATGACCTGAAAAACAAGAAAAGACAATCACGGAGGGGAAGGAAGTGACGTGCGGCAGTGATCTCGCACGTGCCGCATAAGTACACAAACCATTTGACTCTCAAGTGAACCCCGTCGCGATGAGAGTGTCTCCACCGCGGGACCGAGTGGCGTGATGGAGCTCCTTCAGAATGCCACGCCAACATTCTCGCGAAAACACGCGTGTGCTAAGGAAAGCTGTTTAATTGAATCCATGGGCGACGCTGCGGCTCTCTTGATTGCTGGGAGTTAATTGGGGTCGCTGAGTCCTCAGTAGAGAACAGCAGGCAGACACACGTGCGTAGATGCAACGTGTACACTACGCGCATACACATGTCAGGATGTTTGATGTTGAGATAGAATGGAACCTTGATTTTTGTGATGAATATGTTCTAAAACTGAATGGAAGCCAAAGTAATATGTCCCAAAGGAAATCATGTAAATCCAATGAATTCGTTCCAGATGCCCAAAAATATAAATACATTTTTACATAGAGAATAAATGTAGCTTAACACGAGTTAGTGTTAGCACCTTTGAATCAAATATAAATGGCTCATGAAATGAAAATAAGACATTTATAAAAGTTAGGATCTCTGAGTATTGGGATGAGGGGGACTAGTTGCATGCTTGGATGACAGAATGTTGGGATATTGGGACGATGAAGTTCCAGAATGTTTGGAATGTTGGGTTTTCAGAGCACTGAGAGAACTAGAAGGGAGAGTGAGTGTTGGATGGCAGGTTGTTTGGACGTTCGCGTAGGGAAATGTTGGGCTGTTTGTGTCAATGTTTGTATCGGAATCTTGAATGGTTGATTGGTTGATTGTTAGTTTGAAATGAACTGAAGTGTGGAGAGATGGGATGCCGAATTGTTTGAGTGCTAGCATATGGCAATGTTGGCAGGATAGAATGCAATCCAACGATGGTAGTGTTGGATTATGTCGATGTTGGAATGCCGCAATCACTGTTGGACTATTGTAAGGTTTCGAAAAATATTGAAGTATCGTAAAACTGGCAGATGTGGGACTTAGGAGGTATGCAACGCCGGATTTTTTGAAGAACTGGCTAGAAAGTTGGACAAAATTGAAAATGTTTGGGGAGCAGACCAGGATGCTCATGTGTTGTAACGCTGCTAAGCGATCCGGAACGTGATGGAGCCTCTTAGTAGTTGTTTGACACACAATAATTCCACTAACAAGACCACAAAGGTTGGGTCGAACTTGACATTCCGTGTTGCGGTGAGCGGGACAAGGCGGCGCACCCATGACGTTTACCGTCATGGCTTTCCGACTCGAGTCGAACCGTTCCTCCCGTGGCGTCTCCCCGGGTTGTTTGTTTGTTTGTTTGCTAATTACCTACTTTTTGACACCTGTGCTGACACATCGGACACACCGCTGCACACCGCCACATGCCCGACATGCACACACATTTGTGGCCCCTCGTGTGCAATTACTTCTAGTGCTATTTACCCCACAGCGACTGTGTGAAGAGTAGCTCCTTTTCTCTGAAATGTTCTTGGAAAAACGAGTGCTTTCAAGAAACTTACCAAAGCTCAACTGCTCTTTACTAAAGAATGGTAAAAGGTAGAAATGTACTTTTTTCCCCCAAATGAAAAAAGAGGGTCAAAGCTTTCTTTTGGTAGGTTCCATACTTATATGCCTATATCGGCCTTCAAAAATTAGTCAAAATGGTCAAAAATGGCTCTCCCTATTTGAGAAAAATGGCTGGCAGTGAATGAGTTAATAGCGTTAGCTTAACTAAAGAAAACAAACACACAAATAAGTGCTTGAATAGCTAAAAATGAATGAAAAAATACACTTAATCAGATTCATGTTCGTCCAGGCGACTTCCGTCCTTTTTTTCCTCAAGTTCTCAACTAATCGAGATTTAAACCGCATTCGAGTTTACTTTTCTTGTTAATTGTTGTTGTTTTTTTTATTGTCACCCAATGAGGCTCGAACCACAAGCCTATTTTAATAAAGTAAGGAAAGTACGCATGCGTTTTCAATTTAACGAGTCATCAGAAAAATCAGTCCTGCTACACTCGAAAAATATGCTTCAGTACAGCAAGAAAGTATTTATACTTCCGGGCAGTCAGCGACTTTTAAACATGTCACAACGGCGCGAGCTAGTCACGTGATGTGTCCCGGCGGCCCAACGCGTGACGAGCGAACGAGGAAGTTTGAGTGCAGGAATCCCTCAACGCTCCTCTGATGGTGATTGTCGCTGTCGGCGAGCGGCGTTCCCTGCGGTGAGCGGCTTCCTACTCCTCAAGAGCTCTCGTGGAAGAAAGTGAGCGACACCGTGAAAAAAAAAAAAGCAAACTCAGCCACATGTGCGCACGCACATCTGGATGAGTGGGAGTTTGGGAATGTTGCGAGGTGAACAGGTTGAATTTGGATGTATTTCTGTTTGCATATTTTGTTTGCATATTCCAAGGCTGGGTTGCGCCCCCCCTCCAACCCCCTCCGCAACGAACTACAAAATAAATGTCTCTTTCACTTTTAACCATAAGTGACAAATGGCAAAAATAACGAAAATAAATACAGGAACAAAATGGGGTACTGCCACACAGGGGGGAAGGACTGTAATTAAAAAATAAATAAAATACAGTGCCAATTAAAACAAAAAAGCATTGGGACAAAAGGAGAGCATACGTTTGAAAGCAGTTGTTTAAAACAAGCAAGGAGGAGTGCATCAAGCAGAGTTGTCAGGAAGTCGCCCAAGCGTAGACTGAAAAAAAAATGGTGTCTTGAATTGACTCATTTTTATTTCATCAAGTGGTTGCACAAAAAATTCATCTGGATCCAGATACATTTTTAAGTAGCTGTACTTAAAAAGGATTGCACCTGCCATCCAGATGATTTTATTTTGTGCAACAACCGCTCGAAAAAATAAAATGGAGTACATTTGACAAAAATGTTTTCAGTGTACAAAAAGAGGAATTAGCAACACAACGGAAAAACCTTCCAAGAACGTTTTTCCGTGACTCACCCGATCTCAAATCCTTTCCTCCGTTTCAAATGAATGAAAATGTGAAGAAAAAAAAATTTCAACTTTTTAATTTTTTTAATAATATTGTACTGTATCAAAACATACCGTATATGACATAAAAATGTCAAAATCAAGGCCCAGGGGCCAGATCTGGCCCGTCACATCATTTTATGTGGCCCGCGAAAGCAAATCAAGCACATCAACTTCCATGATGCTCGCTAAAGTATGAACCAAAATGTCAGATCGTCATATGTAATCCATAATAACAATGTTTGAACAAGCCATTGTTCTTGACTTGCGATTTCAAAACAAGTCATCCATCAATTTGTTGTTCGCTGTGTATGTAACATGTGGAGGGGGTGAACCATTGATATGGTTTCACAAAATTCACTCATAACGGCCCTGCAGGGGCAAATGCAACTACACGGTGGCACGCAACAAAACTGAGTTCGACACCGATGGGGTCAAAAGTTTAATTTTGTTTCAACTTCACGGAAACGGTCCCCCACTCAGAGTACGTGCCTTGTCCACGTGGGGGCAGTACAAAACAGACATACGGTTATATATGGAGACAGTCACTCCTCAGTAAGCTGCATGAAGATTAGTGATTCTTCGCTGAGGATAAAGAATACCTCTCTGCAAATGTCGTATTATCTGATGATATGTGTTTTCCAATCATGGTGTGCATTTTCACATCCCAAATATGCAGGCCGTTGGGATGTTTTCAATAGATTTGAGCAACCTTCTCCACCTCTGCACTCAAACTTTAACCACCAAACTTTTTACTGACGCTGAAGCCATCAATCAGGGATCGGAAATGAATTCAGGAACTCCGAGGCCACTTGCCTCCATCAAAGTAAAATACTGTCATGGGCGCGCAAATATTATAAATCAGAGCATCCATTTTCTTCACCGCTTATCTTTCCAGTCAGGGTCACGGGAAGCTGGAGCCCATCCCAGCTGACGCCCACGACCTGTCAATCACAGACAGGACTGACAAGTTGATGACATCATCAGCTCCATGACACTGCCGGTTGATTTTTCCATCGAAAAACCCCCCGAAAGTCAGTCGATTTGTTTGATCATAAGAGCAGCGATTAGAATGGTAACGTAACGCATTACTGGATTGTTGCTAAGGACTGAAGGAATAAAGTGCAGCGTTTGAGAAATTCTGGTATGTTACGGTTTTGAATAAAGCACAGCTTTTGATTAGAAGATAAAGACTAGGCTGTCAAAAAGAGAAATGCCAACGCTTTGAAGTCGTATAAGTTGAGGCTCTTCACAAACAAATGTTTGTCCATGAGAAACTGTCCTTCCTTAGTCTTATTTTTGTTTTTACGTGGTTTGAAGTGTCACAGAGATAGGAAAAAATTATTTTCTGGTGACAGAAAGGAGTCATCTCTTTCTGTTGGTCGGCTCTGTGCTCATATTGTCACAGAACATAATATTCTGCGGATTTTCAAATTTCAGGGGCCATGTTTTAAGTCACAGGTAACAAACTCAAGGCCCGGGCGCAAGATTCAGCCCGCCATGTCATTTTATGTGGCCCGCCAAAGCAAATTGTGAGTGTCAACTTCCACGATGCTTGCTAAGATCTGTACAAATTGTCATGTGTAAGAAATAATGTTGACATTTTGTAATAATTTTGCTACCCTGTTTATAGTCACTTGAACAATAATTGAACAAACAACAAACAAATAGTTGACTGATTTCAAAACTAGTAAGCCATCAATTTTTTGGGGTGGACAAATAATACAATGTGATGATGAAACGTTTTTGTCGGATTTTTTTGTCAGTTTTCTTCATCACGGCCCTTTGAGGGAAGACATAACTAATTCCAAAGTGACCTGCGACAAATATGAAACTGACACCCCTCTTTTAAGCGAATGAGTTCATTCAATAAAACATTCCAAATCTTGTGCATATTGACATTGAAATTATCCCAACAGTCAAAGCTCTTGGCAGTTTAAGCCGACGCCATCAATCGGCTTTTGAATGTATGTAATGCAGACTGATATATAAGTGAAAGAAAAAAAAAAAAAGAGTGTGTGACCGGGCAGCAGAGTCTCCACTGGGCGCCGATAACCTCCGTAGCAGGATAGAAAGCTATTTTCCCGTAAAAAAGAAAAAGGTCCGTTTGACCAGGTCAGTGTTGCCATGGGGCCTGGAAAGGAAGAGGACGGGAGATGAAGGGATGGCGCGTGAGATACATTTATATGGCCTGATTAAAAAAAAAAAAGCGGCGGCCGGATGACGGACAGCGGCGTGTCGCCCGAGTGGAAGCGGTGACTTCATATTCCCTAATTGACCCCGCTTAGAATCCATGCGAGCACTCGCAAAGACACGTTAATTGCCACCACTGATTGACTCCTGATAGAATTCCAGCTGTCACTGAAGGTCAGCTCTCGCACCGTCATCTCACATCTCTTCATCATTCCGCACTCTCACACATCCCCGATAACACAGACTCGCGCCACGTGAACTACTGTCTCGTCTTAGATCTTCCAACAAAAAGCACGGAATGGGGACCGGTTTTAATTTCGTGGTATACTCGAGAGTTCTAAGATGCACTGACATTTGAGATATTTGAATTTGGCGTTCTCGGAATGTTGGTCAGTCCAAGTATGGACGATGAGCACTGGGTTTCGTGTGAGACTTCCGATCTTGCAAAGGGTCAGCAAATTAGTTTGTGGTCCAACAATGGAGCAGGACGTTTATTCATAGATCGCTGGCAAGTTTGGAATGTTGGACGACTGTAATAAGCTATGGTGAGATGTTTGCATGATGTCATGCCGGAATGCCTAAATGTTAGCATTTGTCATGTTGGTCAATTTGAATCAATCGTGCAACAACACTCGGGTATCGAAATGTTTTAATCAGTTCCAGGATGCCAGGATGTTTAAATGTTAGCATTTTGCGAAGTCGAAGTATTTCACATTGAATGTTGGGATTCTCAAATGTTTGGGGGTCTCAAGAATATTGGGATGGGTCCGATTTTTGAATGTTGGGATGTGACAATGGCTCATGTGAGGATGTTTGAATGTTAACATATCAGATAAACAGTAACATCACAATAAAAGACTTGGAAAACAAAACAAAACAAAACATCAAATCCATCAGTATCTAATACGGTTACATTCCAAAATATGTCAAGATGCAAACTCGCTGGTAAGCGAATGAAAAGACACAATCGGATACGTACAAGGAGTCAGTTTTAGCTCACTTCTTATTGCACAATGTTTGAAATCGAGTGACCGGAAAAATTTCCAAAAAGTAAACCCAAATTGAATTTCGGTGTGTGCCAAAAGTGCTCAGTGTTGATCGTTGCTTGATTTGAGTTGGTAAAACCTCCCAGAATTTGCCATTTACTGTTTCAAATTCAGCACAGTTTACAGAGTTCACATCTGTTTCCACCTGTTTAGGAAATTTCAATACGGGGTCAAGGATCACTCCCAAGTAGTTAAAGGGTGACATTAATAACACAGTTCTGTATCGTTGAAAAACACATTTGAGCGTGTAAACGCCTGCTCACGCCTCCTCAACGACATAACACAAACATATTCAGATGTCACAAGGACCACAATGAGAGTGTCAGTCATGATGAGCTTTGGACAGGTGGTTGAGACGAATGAATGGATGAACGGATGTCTTTGTGGGCGGGTATTTGTATTTTGTATTCGCAGTAGGTGTACCTAATGAAGTGTCTCATCAGTACATTAGTGCCCCCAGCGGTCCATTAGTGTGCCTGTGTCGCGTCGAAGAGAGGCGGGTGTTGAGAGAGCTTTGTTGAAAGCTGAGACGAGCGCCACCGAAGCGCAGAGTTTAACCTCTGAACCCTGGTGGGACACCCACGCCGTCGCCGCCACTGCTGCTCGTGGAGGGAACACGGAGTCATCCAAAGAAATGAGTCAGTGAGAATAGATGAAACAAAAACGCTTTTTGTCTATTTTTAAAAGGTTAACTACTTTTTTTTTTTAACACATGCATCTTTTTTTATGTTTAAGACACGTCACAAAGGAAGTCGTGCATCTATTCGCACCTGTGTCACTTCCGTTGTGTTACAAAAGGAGTTGTGCGATTATGAAGGGAGTTGTACGTCGACATACACCTGTGTCTTTATTCTTTATTCTGAGTTGATTTAAAGAAATTCAAATAACGCGATGATCAGTTCCCACTACTCGCTAATCTGTTTGTTGATCACCAAAACCTTAAGTGGAGCCAAATGCTAACATTGTGTGACCGTTGCATGGAAACAAACTACGTGCCACTCACCAATTAATTTCAGATTGAAGAGCAGAGCACTTTGAACAATCGTGCTGAAATATTTATTTTTCTCCTTTTGCCCAAAAAGCTTTTTTGTTTGCCGTTTCCCTGCGGTGGCAGCTAATTGCACGCTAGCCTCCTTTGTGCTGCGTCGCTTACAAGGCCGCGGACCTGCACCGCCTGCCGCACTTGTCCTCTAAATATTACATGAGCGGCGGAGTGAGCATTGTTGTTCTTTTTGCCCCATCAACAATTCATGGCGTCTAAGTGAGGTGCAACATGGGAAAGGAGTGAGTACGAACGGGAGGGGGACGCAAATGCAGCGCTCATGCTAACGAGTTTATTCAATCTCACAGTTGGCTTCTGAATGAAATAAGACAAAGAGGAAAAAGGTTCCAGAGGAAGCATAAACTTTGCTCAACCTACAGACACATTATCTACATTTTTTTGTTGACTTTTGAAATGAGTAAAACAAAATTACTTGGGCTTTTTGGTGCAAGGTAGCCTCATTTACATGCAACCATGAGCCCTGGAATTAGTCCAAGAAATGGTTGCTTCAAGTCAAAATGGCTCATTTCTTCAGTTCAGTTTTAGATATACCACCAGGGTGCCAGAAACTCATTGTTTTCGTGGGGCAGATTTTAGTGAGTTTCCCTTGTAGCGCCATTATAACTGAAACCATATAAAGAAATCAAGAATCACGGTTTATTCACCTACTGTTTAAGTTACTGTAATGAGGGGTTTGATAAGAAGAAAATGCTTACAGTATCACTCTTATTTACTACAAATGAGAATTTGAAATGTTGGCAGAGATTTAACAAGTATGAAAGTTGCAATCTTTGATTTGCTTTTGCGGGCCACATAAAATGACGTGGTGGGCCAGATCTGGCCCCCGAGCCTCGATTTTGACACCTGTGAGATATACGGTGCAATATCCTGTGATGAAATTTAAATACATTGGTTTCGGGGAATTATTTTATTTCAAATGTATGATGCGTTGAATTTAACCTGGAATAGGTGTTTCAAACTAAAGTGGCCCACTTCCTGTTCAAAACCGAGCATTGCTCCATTAAAGCTTTCATGCATACTGTTACAGTTGACATGGTCATCCAATTTCTTGTCAGTCAGTAAAATTGTTTTCCAGGGCTCAACCCCCCAATTTATGAGTAAAGTATAACGCTGGTATATGCCCTAGAAATGTCCGCTTTAAACCAAAATGGCTGAAGTCAGCCATGTTTCAATTTCAGCCATAGTCTCTTGGTGAATCTGTTAATGATAAACGTCCGTCCAATTCTGTTGTGATCGGTGAAATTGGTTTCACGGGCAATTTTATTCTTATTATTTTTTGCCAATTTACTGCTGAAGAATGAATCTGGAATTCACCCCAGAAATGGCTCTCAAAAAACTAAAATGGCTGACTTTATGGTAATTTTCAGACATCTGTCATAGATAGAAATGTCCACCTATTTCTTTGTCGATTGGTGAAATTGGTTTCCTGGGCTGATTTATTTTTATTCTCCAGATTTTCTAACAAAGTACAAGGCCTGGAATTTGCCCAGTGAATAATGGACAACCTCCGGTTGACTTTAGAGTATAGGTCTGAAACCTTTGTTCTGTTATACTGTTATGATGGACATACCCACACGAGTCCATGTCAATTAATGAAACTGGTTTCTGGAGAATAACTTTTTTTTTTCCAAATTAACAATGCATGACCTCATCTTACTTCCTGTTCAAGTATGAGTCCTTGAGACGTTTTTGTGTGTCCTATTAACAAAGTCATTTCTGTCCAATTTCATGTTGATTGGAAAAATTGGGCTGAGGGGTTGATTTTGTGTGTGTGTGTGTGTTTGTGATTTACTGAAAAAGTAAAAGGCCTAGAATTTACCTGAAATGGCTTGCTTAAAGTTCAAAGATGGGTCCTTGAGAGTGTTTCATGCATCGTGTTTGGATAGGTATGCCCATCCTATTTAATCTTAAACTAAGGCTGATTATTTTTATTTTTTATTTTTATAATTCTTTTTTAAACCACAAGGCTGTGAATTTGCCCTCAAAATGGTTGCTTCAAAACAAAATGGCCGACTTTCAGTTGAATTTGGGGAACGGGTCCTCGAGACATTTTCTTGCATTCTTTTGTAGTCGGCCTAATTTCTGTTCACAATTTCTGACACCACAATGAAGTGCACCACGGGAAAGGAGTATGGGAGAAAGGGAGCAAGTAAACGCGCCGTTCGTTAGAACAAAATTATTTCATCTCACAGTCTGAATTTGAATGAATCAAAATCCAAAAGATGCAAAATACTACGGAGGACACAAACTTTGTTCCAATTCTAATAAACATGTACTACTGTAGTTTTATTGTTGTTTAAGTTCTTTAAAAATGAGCAAGCGCAAGGACCCTTTTTTTGTAGTGAAAGCAACACAAGGCCATTAGGATATTTGCTGTGGCTGAAATAATGCTGCTTTTAAAAGGTTCCAGCAGAGTGCACACAACAGGCACGTTAACCTGAAAAAAAAACAAACAAACATCATGTGCACAACTCGGGAATAGGAAAAACATTGAGCTGGAAGTGATTCTTTAACATCAACATAACATTGTTTAGGGTAAACTGAAGTTAAACGTAATCCGTGACTGTTTAAAAATGTCACGTATTGAACCGTGGCCTGAGAGGATGAAAATGTGCACGTGTGCGTGTGTGTGTATGTGTGTGTGTGTGTGTGTGTGTTGGGGGGATGTTTGAACCTCCTGTTTTGTTTCTTTCTATAGCATGCTGGCAATGTGACTCACTGCATAAATAATAGAAAACAAATACATGCAAGATTAAAAATTACAACTGAAATAAAACTGTTTTCTTGTCGTTATAAAAAAATACACATATATATAATTTAAATAATTTAGTCTGACATCAAACTTTGTATACTCCAGCTACCTCCCAAATTTCAAAACTTTTTTTTTTTTTTAATCCTTAAAAGTTTTTGATTGCATTCTCTTCATTCCCAGTGTGTCACTTCCTGGTCAATTTATTGAAAAATGTAAAGTGCTGAATGGGCGAATGGAGCATCAGCTATCCTTGAAAAGGTCATCAAATTTTGCTGTGATATTGTCGCCATCTTGATTTGGGCAAATTCCCAAATTGGGGTTTGTCAAAATACAAGCCTCAGCTGATGGCTCCAAACCAAACCGGCCCACTTCCTGTTCAACTTCAAGCATGGGCACTGTTAGAATAGAAAATACAATGTTGTCATGTTTTAAAGTTTCATCTTGTTACATGCTTGATTGACCTCGGAATGCTTGTGTTCAGAACATCTCGCACACAATGGAAGCATAGAGTCAGAGAGATCAAGAGACCGGAGCAGATGGTACCTGACCACATCATTAGTAGACACACTGGTGCCTGTTATCTTATAACTTGGAAAGGAAGATTTAACCTTGGACGGAAGGGAGTACTTGAGCACTCCATCATGAGAAAAGAGTTACGAGCCAAATTATAAGGAGGTGCCCCTTGGAATGTACACGTGTCTGGATGTTGGTGCTGGTACCAAGAAAATGCTTTGTCTGAGGGGCGACCCAATGGGGCCGTCCAGAGGTGTGTCATGTTAATGAAGATGGGAGTGTTTTTCTGATATGTTTCTCGTAATTTGCATATACAATCAATAAAAAGGTCGGCAGAGGTTGCAGGGGTCGGGTGTCAGTGGGAAGCGCACACGGAGTGGCTTCGTAGAAAACTGCACCTCCTGCCGGCAGAGAATGACGATCTGTTCCTGTGTTCGAGCCTTTGTCGACCGTCCGAGCGAACATCTCTGACAGGCACTGAAATCTTTTTCGTCCATCATAGTAGACACACTCATCTAGTTTCGTGTCAATCGGTCCAACTCCTTCACCGAGCTAAGTTTTGTTTTTTAAACTACACGGCCCGCAATTGGCTCAAAATTTCAACTTGCACGGGTGTACAATTGACTAAGTTTTGGTGGTTGCTGTTCAAGATGCCTAAAATAAAAAAATATTGTCACCTGGATACACATTTTGCAATTCTTGGGGAGTTTTGAGCTATTTCGAGTCTCATCCATGAAAAAAACCCACCCACAACAACAACAACATTGTTATTTGTATTATTTTCCGGGCACGCATTCTTGCCAAAGCAATGCTCCCAGTGAATAATGGACAACCTCCGGTTGACTTTAGAGTATAGGTCTGAAACCTTTGTTCTGTTATACTGTTATGATGGACATACCCACACGAGTCCATGTCAATTAATGAAACTGGTTTCTGGAGAATAACTTTTTTTCCAAATTAACAATGCATGACCTCATCTTACTTCCTGTTCAAGTATGAGTCCTTGAGACGTTTTGTGTGTCCTATTAACAAAGTCATTTCTGTCCAATTTCATGTTGATTGGAAAAATTGGGCTGAGGGGTTGATTTTGTGTGTGTGTGTGTGTTTGTGATTTACTGAAAAAGTAAAAGGCCTAGAATTTACCTGAAATGGCTTGCTTAAAGTTCAAAGATGGGTCCTTGAGAGTGTTTCATGCATCGTGTTTGGATAGGTATGCCCATCCTATTTAATCTTAAACTAAGGCTGATTATTTTTATTTTTTTAAATTCTTTTTTAAACCACAAGGCTGTGAATTTGCCCTCAAAATGGTTGCTTCAAAACAAAATGTCCGACTTTCAGTTGAATTTGGGGAACGGGTCCTCGAGACATTTTCTTGCATTCTTTTGTAGTCGGCCTAATTTCTGTTCACAATTTCTGACACCACAATGAAGTGCACCACGGGAAAGGAGTATGGGAGAAAGGGAGCAAGTAAACGCGCCGTTCGTTAGAACAAAATTATTTCATCTCACAGTCTGAATTTGAATGAATCAAAATCCAAAAGATGCAAAATACTACGGAGGACACAAACTTTGTTCCAATTCTAATAAACATGTACTACTGTAGTTTTATTGTTGTTTAAGTTCTTTAAAAATGAGCAAGCGCAAGGACCCTTTTTTTGTAGTGAAAGCAACACAAGGCCATTAGGATATTTGCTGTGGCTGAAATAATGCTGCTTTTAAAAGGTTCCAGCAGAGTGCACACAACAGGCACGTTAACCTGAAAAAAAACAAACAAACATCATGTGCACAACTCGGGAATAGGAAAAACATTGAGCTGGAAGTGATTCTTTAACATCAACATAACATTGTTTAGGGTAAACTGAAGTTAAACGTAATCCGTGACTGTTTAAAAATGTCACGTATTGAACCGTGGCCTGAGAGGATGAAAATGTGCACGTGTGCGTGTGTGTGTGTGTGTGTGTGTGTGTTGGGGGGATGTTTGAACCTCCTGTTTTGTTTCTTTCTATAGCATGCTGGCAATGTGACTCACTGCATAAATAATAGAAAACAAATACATGCAAGATTAAAAATTACAACTGAAATAAAACTGTTTTCTTGTCGTTATAAAAAAATACACATATATATAATTTAAATAATTTAGTCTGACATCAAACTTTGTATACTCCAGCTACCTCCCAAATTTCAAAACTTTTTTTTTTTTAATCCTTAAAAGTTTTTGATTGCATTCTCTTCATTCCCAGTGTGTCACTTCCTGGTCAATTTATTGAAAAATGTAAAGTGCTGAATGGGCGAATGGAGCATCAGCTATCCTTGAAAAGGTCATCAAATTTTGCTGTGATATTGTCGCCATCTTGATTTGGGCAAGTTCCCAAATTGGGGTTTGTCAAAATACAAGCCTCAGCTGATGGCTCCAAACCAAACCGGCCCACTTCCTGTTCAACTTCAAGCATGGGCACTGTTAGAATAGAAAATACAATGTTGTCATGTTTTAAAGTTTCATCTTGTTACATGCTTGATTGACCTCGGAATGCTTGTGTTCAGAACATCTCGCACACAATGGAAGCATAGAGTCAGAGAGATCAAGAGACCGGAGCAGATGGTACCTGACCACATCATTAGTAGACACACTGGTGCCTGTTATCTTATAACTTGGAAAGGAAGATTTAACCTTGGACGGAAGGGAGTACTTGAGCACTCCATCATGAGAAAAGAGTTACGAGCCAAATTATAAGGAGGTACCCCTTGGAATGTACACATGTCCGGATGTTGGTGCGAGTACCAAGAGATTGCTTTGTCTGAGGGGCGACCCAATGGGGCCGTTCAGAGGTGTGTCATGTTAATGAAGATGGGAGTGTTTTTCTGGTATGTTTCTCGTAATTTGCATATACAATCAATAAAAAGGTCGGCAGAGGTTGCAGGGGTCGGGTGTCAGTGGGAAGCGCACACGGAGTGGCTTCGTAGAAAACTGCACCTCCTGCCGGCAGAGAATGACGATCTGTTCCTGTGTTCGAGCCTTTGTCGACCGTCCGAGCGAACATCTCTGACAGGCACTGAAATCTTTTTCGTCCATCATAGTAGACACACTCATCTAGTTTCGTGTCAATCGGTCCAACTCCTTCACCGAGCTAAGTTTTGTTTTTAAACTACACGGCCCATAATTGGCTCAAAATTTCAACTTGCGGGTGTACAATTGACTAAGTTTTGGTGGTTGCTGTTCAAGATGCCTAAAATAAAAAAATATTGTCACCTGGATACACATTTTGCAATTCTTGGGGAGTTTTGAGCTATTTCGAGTCTCATCCATGAAAAAAACCCACCCACAACAACAACAACATTGTTATTTGTATTATTTTCCGGGCACGCATTCTTGCCAAAGCAATGCTGCCGTAAATACAATAACTGTTCAATCATTAAAAAAAAATACAAGTGTTAAAGTATGTAAAATGCCACTTGGGAGTGCATTTCAATAAATATATATTTTTTTAAACAAATGAGATGAGGAAAAATCTCACTGGAGCAACTTTAAGTAGTCCATCAACTATGGAAGATGTTGCTGATGATATTTGCACTTAATAGAAATGCACCAACCGAAACCAAAGCAACATTTCGCTGGGAGTAGTGCAAAAGCGCACGCACGCGCGCGCGCACGCACACACACACACACACACACACACACACACACACACACACACACACACACACACACACACACACACACACACACACACACACACACACACACACACACACACAGCTCAAATAGCGTAATAAGTCAAACTGGAGGCGAGCAGACGGTGCATGAATATCAAATGCAGACTAATTGATGAGCTAATTTATGCAATAACCAGTATGCTTATTTTTAATTTTCACTTTCTATGGACGACATTTTTCAGAAACTCGGCTGCTCGGCAGGCGGTTCCGCTGGCCAACGGGTCAAAGTTAACATCGTGTCTACGACATAACAAGGAAAATAAGTGTCTTTTCTTTTCAAAGTGTTTTCCCAGTTCGCTGATGTGTTGTTGATGGTGGTCCAACATTAGAAGGGGGGAAAAAAATCCAATTAAATTGAGAGTCGATCGTACCCCTCCCCTTACCCCAAGCCCCGCTCAGGTCACTCATCTGACAAACATGTTTTGCTGCCTTTAAAAAAGTGATGAAAAGTCTGCCCGGCATTCGTGTCGGGAGAAACTCCGCATTGATGTCTGCGGGCCAAACATGGTGGAATTTATAGATGAGAGAATTAACAGCTGCTGGGATCAGGAAGGATTGCATGAGTTTGGTCAAAATGCTCTTGCGAAATCCGGAAAAAGGCCCCACTACAGCTGCTTATAAGCCAAATGGTACACTTCTTGTGTGTTTTCAAGCATGGTTTCTTCATGACTTTTTTGATGGGTCTACTCATGATCGATATGTCTGCCAAATTTTATGTTACACAGTGAAACTGGCTTTGGTGGCAATTTTTTTTTCCAAATTGGGTTGGGTGCAACTGAACCATTTGACCGAAAAATGGAAGATTAAAACCAAAATGGTAGTCTTCATGTTTCTTTTCGATCATGTCTTCTTGAGCCTTTTTTTTTTTTTTTTTTTGTGAGTCAGCTCATGATCGACATGCCTACCAATTTTTAAGAAACACTCCGTTTGGGGGTTGAATTTTTGAATTCCCATGAATGTCAAAAATGACCATAGGGTGCTTGCTTCAAACCAAAATGGCTGACTTCCGGTGTCTTTTCTAGCATTGCCTTATGAGACTTTTTTTTGTCTCCTCTCCTGCTTGACAAGCCGACCAACTTTCATGTTGCTGAGTGAAACTGGCATCAGGGGTTGAGTTTTCAAACCCTCCAGTGGATTCTGTCATGCCCAAGCCATAATGAGTACAACATGATTCCAGAGTGATGCAGTTCTGAAGCGGTTGACTCGAGCTTGCCCCCCCCGGAGCAAAGGCTCCTGGGTAGGGCGGGCGAGCGAGCGGGTCGTAAATGCACAAGTCTTGTAGTCGCATGAAAGATGCAGAGAGGCGGGCGAGCGACGGGGCAGACTCGACACGACAGACATGATCTTAACCCGGCGGGATTCCGGCGTAACGAGCAGAAACAACAAGAGGGAAACAAAACACAATTGCGAGAGGGATTCCCTCACGGACGGCGACATGCCAACCGGAAGAAGAAGAAGACGACCTGCGGGCCCGCTGGGGAACCCCTGACCCTCTGTCAGCAGAAACAACACATGGGGAGCTCCTGGGAATGTCGTGTTAGGGCTTCATACATACGACTCGACAAACTTTTACACATAAGGTTGCAGCCAGAAAAATGTTTTCGGTTTCTATTATGTTTTGTTGTTGGTGCTTTTTTTCTTTTGTTTTTTTACAGGTTCTTAAACCAGGTTACATATGATTGTTTAGTCTTTATACATATATTACATTTTGCTTCTTTATCTGTCTTCGGTCCTTGTTTCTCACTAGATTTCCCAAAAAGGTTCCAATGGATGTCGTTGTCCCGTTTTTGTTTTTTTTTTTTTCTTGTAAAGTCAGACTCTTTTGCTTTACGCAATGACCGGTGAGTGTCCTGGTTTGTTATTGTCCAGAAAACATGAACTGGAGAAAAACACATATGGCAATTATGTAATAATCACAAAACAAATGTACTCGTCAAAAAGTGCAATTATAGCAAAATTGTTTTTTTGTTTTTTTTTAAATAGCGCAGAGTTAAAAAAAAGTAATTTTAGAGCCACATAGTGTAGTTTGGGGACAGATGAAAGGATGTTGTGATGTTGTTGCCACTCACTAATTGCATTTTATGTTCCTGCAACATTTCCTCTGATGAGTTTTGAGTGCTCATTATGTTTTTTTTTTAGAAATGTATTTTAATTCACAGCTCAAGTGGTCAAAGTGAGCTCAGGCTGACGCCAACTCAAAGTCTCGAGTGTTTGCGTGTTCTCCATTTTAGCTGCCAAATTACAGAAGGGGGACGTTAAAATCGCCTCACGTCTTCATTGGAATAAATCGTATCGTTGGTTGTTGGAAGTGAATATATTTCGTACTCCAAGTGAAACATATGGTCATCCTAATTTGAAAAAATATCATAACAATAAATCACGAAACTAGAATGATTTGTATCGTTAATGAAGTGCATTATATCACATTTGACGTGAAGTTATCGTAAACTTGGAGTGACTCCAATTAAAGTGAATCGTACTCTAACTAAAGCTAATGTTATTTTAAATTTGAGTACATTTTGTCACAATTGAAGTGAATCAGAGCAATGAAGTGAATCACATCATTTTTATTGTTTTTGAAGTGAATCGGATCATAATTTGAATGAATCACATCGTAAGTACAGTGTAAGAATCATATTGTATCGTAGTTGGATGGAAACTTTGCTATTGCGGCGCACTAAATCATAATTAAAGTGAATCATGTTGCATTTGGAGTCCTGTCATAATCGAGGTGAATGATATTGTATCGCAATCAAAATGAAACATAAAATTGCAACAAATCACATCCTAAATAGAGTCAATGGTATCGTCATTGAAGTGACTTGGAAATGGTGTGATTCATATAATAATTAAATTAAATAATCATTCAAGTGAAACTTACTCTATTTGCACTCAATCGTATTGCACCGAATGAGGTTTTCACACTATCGATCGAAGGTTCGAAGACAAGAATCCAAAACCAATGCCGAAATATGACGTCCGCCAGGTCAGATTGTGGATTTCCCCACTTGGACATTTGTTATCGTTGGAGCTCAGCGGGTCATCTTTGGCGGATCCGCATTTGTGTTTTCCCGCGTGCATGCTCACGACCGATAAGTGGCCGGCGCTGGCAGCAAAATGAAAACATCAAAGGTTGAGTCACGAGGCGGATTGTTGTGGAAATAACCTCAAAGAGCCGCCGCTGACCGCCCACTCGTAAGTGGGTCGGCCCATGCTGGCGCACACTTCATCGCGCCAGGTTTTTAATTGCGCCCACCACACAACTTAATTAGCCACTCCGTAATTAGCCAGCGACAGCATCATCAGCATGTTCGGTGGGTTGCTCCTTAACTCTTTTGCCAAACGTTACTTCTGTCAAAAAAACCAACAAGCACATTGAGGTGCCAATTAAAAGAAGCCGTCACTCCGGTTACAAACCACTTGTGAAGCTCAGAAATCTCTCTTATTTGACAAAGGATGTGTGTGTGTGTGTGTGTGGATGGGGAGGTCATGACACTGATCATTGTATCGACTTAATTATTGACGGTGAGATGATCAATTTTTGAAACTGTCTCTAGAAGTGCAAAATGAACCAATTAGTTGAGTCATCATTGATTAATCGTGAAGTGATCATCGATTAATCGTTTCGAAACATGATTTAACTTACATGTACAGTGGTACCTCGACTTACGAACGTCTCTTCATACGAAATTTTCAAGTTACGAAATGCCTCAACAGGAAAACAATGCCTCTAGTTACGAAAGAAATTTCAAGCTGCGAAAGGTAAAAATACAGGATGGGCTGCTAGTCGCAGCTCTGAGTTTCCTAAACGCAACATACTTCTAGGTGCTCTGCCATTGGCAG
Organism: Hippocampus mohnikei; assembly: GCA_026261675.1. NCBI lineage: Eukaryota > Metazoa > Chordata > Actinopteri > Syngnathiformes > Syngnathidae > Hippocampus > Hippocampus mohnikei. The sequence continues at coordinate 14,128,222 of JAKGUB010000557.1, read as the reverse complement.
GACAAAAATCTTGTACACTATTTTCCGCTGCGAAAGAATCGATTCTGATCATTGATGGAGAAATTCTTTCTGCCGACTGTTTGCGTATCAAACTTACTCATGTTCAGCTTTTACTTTTGCCAGAGGAAAAGTTTTCCATCATCCCCTCACACCTGGGTCTTAATAAGGTCACTTGCCGGTCATTTTTCTTTCTTCAACTTCTTCACTGTCATGCTTTTAATCACCACAGCCGTGTTGTGCTGCTGGAGCGGAGTGCTGCTACCCCCGCAAAAAAAAAAAAATCCATAGAAAAACACAACTTCACGGGTAAAATGTTTAGCGGCTGGTCCGGGGCGGTGGCCATTAGCCGTAATTCAGCTCTCAGCTTCCCATCACGCCGCGCGCGCTAACTGCACCTCCCGCCCTGCGGCTGGCAGCTAAAACAAACACTTTGGAAAGAGAAAATGAGCTGGAAAATGTTCTGAAAAAAGCCAGCACGTCTGTCGTTCGGAAACATCCTGCTTTGGCTAGGAATATGAATCATGAAAGGACGAGGGGTCTGAAATGTTTGAAATGTTGTCTTCATCAATGCTAACAGGAGGTATCAGGGGAGCCAATCTCCTTGATGGAGAAACACAAGCAACAAGAACATTCATACAAAGTTCCTCCGGTCCTTTAGGAACTGGAATCTCATTCTTGTGATCTCGATGAGATCACCTTTTTTTCTATGTAGACCTTTAAAATTGAAAGGCTACTTTCACCAACATCGCTCAAAAATACAAGATTCCAAGTGTGAGAGTTAGCTATCTTTTAATCTAACGTTTTGTGATTTGAAGCAGGGCGAACAAATTCATTTTAGTTTCTCAACTATGAAAGATATTCCAACACATCGGATACTGTGAGGCCACAACAAACCAAACTTCTAAAACCCCCACTTCCTAACGTTGCTGGAGAATCGCCTTCGATTTCACACTCGGACTGCACCGCCGCCGTAGAAATTTCAGCTCACAGCGGATCATCTGCGGCGTCTAAACAGCCTTCGACAGCGGCACAGCAGTGAACTCCAAGCCCCCTTCTCTTCCCTCTTTCCCTCCCCCTTTTCTCCCACCCCAACGTCGCCCGTCAGAGTTTGAGAGTTTAACATGGCGACGGGAAGAGAGCCAGCGCTATTTGTTTGACAGGTACATGTCTCTATAGGCCACTGCCTTTCCAATTTAAGAGGCCCTTAAGCCGTGAGCAGCCGCCTTAACATTATTCTCCGCGAAGACGAAAAGGGGTGTGGGGAGGGGGGATGTTTTCTCTTCTTCCTCGCCGCTTTTAACACGAAGGCCCCGTCGACCCTTCAAGGACGCCTCGCTGCAAGTCTTTCATCATTTTGCTTGAATTTTAATTATTTTCGCCGGCTTGTCAAGTCCCGCCGGTGAGCAGAGCGAGAAAGTGAGGTGATAGAAAAGGCAGGAGTGATGGGGGGTGGCGGGAGGACGCGGGACTACAAAATATTTCATTAGCCTCCGAAAGCGTCAAGTCGCCTAGTGGGAAGATTTGACCGAGGCGGCGGACCTCATCCTCGCTCTTGACGTGTCAGCCGACGTTTTGTTTAATTTGAACGGGCGGCGATGTGAACGTTAAGAGAGGAACACGATGATTTCTGCTTAATTATTTTTGCATGTTTCCAAGGAAACAAGCGCATCATTTCAGAAAAAAAAAATCATCACTCCTGCAAGACACACAATGTTTTCTTCGTTTTAATTTCCTCATAACCCGCCGGCACAGTAGTGATCGACTGGTTAGGACCAGTTAGCGCATCCGCCTCACATAGCAGAGGGGTAGTGGTTGATTTCGGGCCCCGACCTTCCTGTGTGGAGTTTGAATGTACCCCCTCCCCCCCCGTGCTTGTGTGGGTTTTCTCTGGGTATTACCGATTCCTCCCACATTCCCCAAAACATGCATGGCAGGTTAACGGAACATTGTCCGTAGGTGTGATCGTGAATGCGAATGGTTGTTGGTCTATGCGTGCCCTGCAATTGGCCGGCACCCGGTTCAGGGTGTCCCCCGCCTACTACCCGAAGACAGCTGGGATTGGCCCCAGCACACCCTGCGACCCTTGTGAGGATTAAGTGGTTTCTGATAAACCCTGAGAAAACCCACGCAGGCGCAGGGAGAACATGCAAACTCCACACAGGAAGGTCAGAGCCGGAATCGAACCTTGCACTTCTGCACTGTAAGGCTTACACACTAAACAGCCAACCACCAAGCCAGGCCGCCCCTTAGGGAGGCAGAAGCTTGAAAGTATTTTTGATGTCATCTCAACATTTACCTTGACCTGTCCACCATTTTAATCATGTGACCGTCTCCTTGTGGCTACAAATCTACAATCTGAATTGAGAGGCGACCTCAGCGACCAATCAGCATTCTGGGCACAAACACTCATTTCGAGGTCCTCCATGACGGGACGCCTCACAATCTCCAAGCCAATTTGGCGTCATCTCCATCACAGTCGACCCCGTAAATCTGCATCGGCGGAATGGCTTTGGCAAGCAATTACCGCCATGCAGGACATCGCTAATTTGATGAGAATCTGCTTTGACAAGTCCAGACCAAGAGGAGGGGCGTGAGGGGGAGGGCGGCGTGGGGCAGCATCCTCGTGGGACCGAGGGGGGCGGAGCAGCAGGCCGACACGAAAAAGCAGGAGGATCATTGCAGGAGGGTCAGTGATACATGCAAACGTTGAACCTCATGTCAAAACATGCTGCGGCGCGGCGGCTGAGCCCACCGGGGGGCCGCCCCTGCATGCTGCGGTCATGCTGCGGCGGACGCCACATCAGCGCAAACCATACACACATGACTTGGCTTTCTCCAGTCAATACCTGTGTCAAGATTTTGTGTCACTGCTTTTTTTTTTGTGAGCTATAATCTCCCTGTTTCATCCCCAGGGTCTTGGTGTTGTTCCCCAACCTGTTTTCCAACAGCTGCTGCTGTTGCTATTTCTTAGTAATGATGATGATACATGAAACAGAGTGCTTCTCAGGATACTCAGATGCTTCACATCAGACACATAACAATAAACCAAAAATAGTACGAATGGGGGCAGAGCTGTAAGCCAGTGTCCACACCGGGGTCAAACAGAAAGATTGGATGCCGACAGGTTTTCTTCTCTGTTGTTTTTTGAATCTGTCCTCTATTTTCTTCACGTTTGCCCCACGAGTATTGTTGCTTTCAACTCTCTATTCTACCTATTTTACCCAGATTCCCCCCCACCGTGTTCCGAGGCATTGTTGTTGTCAGTCATTCTGTCCTGTCGTTTATGTCTGTTTGTCCCATTTTGAACCCTGCCGTTGTTGTTTTTGTCTTGTTTTTTTGTTTTCTGTTATCCTTACGTTCTCTTGCCAGCAGGCACGGCGCTCGGCATATGCCGATTACGCACTGTGCGTAGGGCACCGACAGCCTGGGGGGGGGCACGAAAAAAAATCCATCCATCCATCCATTTTCCGATCTGCTTTATCCTCATAACTCAACTCAACTGTATTTATGGAGCACTTTCAAACAGCCATCGCTGCACACAAAGTGCTGTACATGGAGCAAATAACACATACAACAGTAAAGCAACAAATCAGTAACAAAGCACCGAACAGCAAAACCAAGAAAACGATCTGAGTCACAAGGGTCGTGGGGGGTGCTGGAGCCTATCTCAGCCGTCTTCGGGCATCAGGCGGGGGACACCCAGAACCGGTTGCCAGCCAATCGCAGGGGACACACTTCGACAAACAACCATCCACACTCACACTCACACCTAGGGACAATTTAGAGTGTCCAATCAGCCTGCCATGCACATTTTTGGAATGTGAGAGTAAACTGGAGCACCTGCAGAAAACCTACGCAGGCTGGGGGAGAACATGCAAACCCCACACAGGAAGGCCGGAGCCGAACCCACAACCTCTGCACTGTGAGGTAGACGCACTAACCACTCAACCATCGGGACCAAAAAAACAAACAAATAATCCTAATAATAATAATTGGAATTATAATAATAAAGGTTTGTAAAGTATGTTCATAAATATATGGAATAAAAAAATACCATAGGCTTATTTACGCAAAAAAAAAAAAAAGATTCTCCTCTTCCAGACCTCTCGTCGCTCTACCTTTGGTGCCCCCCAGTACCCTCTGTTAGGGTTTGGAATACCCCAATATCACATCAACAGGCAGGTATAGTTGAAGCCAACACTTGGTGGAGTTTATTAAAGAGTCTTAGCAAAGTCACTCAGGAAGAAGCACGAAGAAGCCACAGGGAAAATGTCCACAGGAAACGAAACCCTCACTCAGGGAGAAAACTGGGACTTACTTAAACGCTCAGGGGGAAGTATGAGGAGTCCACAAGGGACTGTCCACGCATGGAACAAGAAACTGCAGGTTCTGCCAACAGAGCTCACTGAGGTGGTGACAGCACGAACTTGTACTAAGGAATGGTTTGTGAGCCAGTTTATACCAGTCCAAACGACCAGATTGGCAACAGGTGGGGGATGAGCTGACGAGTATCAGGTGTGAGGTACAGAGCACCCTGGCTGAGGAGGCTGCCTGGCTGGCCCCTCCCTCACACCCTCTTTTTCATTTTTGTTTGTTTGTTCCATTATGCTCCATTGCAAATTTGGCAGAAGCTAATTTTTGGATATCTGGACATGATGTCGAAAAGGCATCAAGAGTCGGGGGCAGGAAAGAGGAAAAGAAAAAAAAACAGCGAGATGATGCTTTGAGTGTTACTTGCAGGTAAGACAATGTTTTAAATAACATTTGTTTGTTCATTTTGTTTCGAGGACCACAGCCATGTTGAGATGATGCGTTGACATGCACTTTAGTCATACGATAATCAGAAAAGCCTGGTTTACATGGTTCAGTCAATAATTTGATTTCTTTCCAAATACATGACGTAAAACTCTAGGTCTCAAGTGGCATTCTTGTTTCGGTTGTTTTTCCATCATTTGATTCTTTGAATCATTTCCCTAATGAATAAAGACAACTTCGGGAGTATTCCAGACTCACCTTGTCAGACAGCAAATAAAAGCAGGACCAAACATCATTAAACCTACCTTTATTCTATTTTATCGTCACTGCATCCACTTGCTAAATGAGGCTTTTGACTCTCAGCTCTTGGACGAAGGTCGCTCCAAAGTCAGAAATAATCACATTTTCAACGCTTTCAATTTAGCCCTTAATGAATTTCGCTTAATTATGATTTGCCATTGCTCATCGTCAACACTTTGGAGCTGCCGCATTCCCAAGGACACTTATGTGGTCCTTTATTTATTTATATATATATATATATATATATATATATATATATATATATATATATATATATATATATTTTTTTTTTTTTACACTTTAATTTGAATGCTGTTGATCTGCTCTGCACAAAAACCCGCAATGAAAGCTAGGTCGTGTTGAAGTTTATTTATCGCATATTTATGTATAATATGATTCAAATGAGTATCTGATGAAGTGGCTAACGTTTGATAAGTCCGCTGTAGCGGGCATATGGCATGAGGGGTGGGTGGGGTGGACTGATGTGGGCGGTACATTGGGGTCCCGTTGGGGTCAGAACACGATAAGTGCAAATTGAGCCTTTTAAATGTAAATGTAATCACAGAGGAAGTCTCCTTAAAGGGTGTTGCGGCATCTTTACCTTCACGCCCGACGCTATCCATCACCGCTGGATGCAACAGCTGAGACGTTTACGACTCATGGCGCGGACCCCTCGCCCGCACCTGCAGGTGGACGAGTTATCACTGAAAGGACGCCCGCGATCAAACTTCATTGGCTTTAAAAAAAAAAAAAAGATTTAAGAGAGTCCCATTCAATGTAGCGTCACATTAAAAAAAGGTAATAATATTGATTCATGATGAAGGCTCATTCAGGTTCTCGTCGTCATGTTTCTCGTTAATGGCGAAGACAATCTCTGTCACCCGAAGGGGGATGACGCATCGCTGAAAGAGAAGGATGGGAGAGGCCACCCACAACCAACCCTTTTATTTTGTTTTTAAAAATTATTCAAGGTCTTTTTCAAAGAGGTACAAAATGTAGAAACAGTGATTCATGACTTTTGCTCATATTGGTTCTAGTAGTCGTTTCTTTCGAATGTCAAAGTCCGTTGCTGTCATCTGCCGAAGGCCACTTCGTCACAAGCCTGAAAGGAAGGACCTAACCTTGCTGGATTTTGAACGACTTGTTCCTTGCGGGCCTCTAATACGGAATTACGGGTAGTAACATTCATTCATGAAAAATGCTCTTTCGTGCGTCCATGTTTCGTGCTCTTAGTAAAGAACATGGCCGTCTGTCACCAGGAGAGGAAGGAGATGGCACCCGCAACTATACCTCAACGGATTTTCAGCAAATTTGAGAACTATTGCGGGTGTCAAATATCCATCCATTTTCTGAAAGGCTTTATCCTCACAAAGGTCGCGGGGCCTGTTGGAACCTTTCCCAGCCATCTTCAGGCAGTAGGCGGGGGACACCTGAACCGGTTGCCAGCCAATCGCAGGACACACAGAGACGAACAACCATACACACTCACACCTTGGGACAATTTTGAGTGTTCAATCAGCCTGCTATGCATGTTTTTGGAATGTGGGAGGAAATTGGACTACCCAGAGAAAACCCACGCAGGCACTGGTAGAACATGCAAATTCCACACAGGAACTGTAATCAAACCCGGTATCTCTGAAATGTCAGTTCAACGTGCTAACCACTGTTCCACCGGGCCGCCCGGTATCAAATATAAAAACAGTAAAACTCATTCATGTCACATGTTCATTCGGTTTCTGGGAGTTGGTCATGTCTTCATGCAAAGCATCTTCTGATCATCAAACCAACTTAACCTCATTGTTTGTTTGTTTTTGTTGTTGTTCTGAACACAGTCTTGTTCAGTGAACAAGGTACATGTTTTATGCTCATTCATATTCTGCTCGCTGTGTTTCCAGGTTTCCTGCTTCCTGGAAAGCGCCTTCTGCCAATTAATGGTTGAGTGACAAAAGGATAAGACCGCAAAGGCCTGGGAAGTGAGGGATCCCTGCAACAAAACCTCATTGACTTTTTTGCAAATTTAACAGGGGTTTGATCAATTCTGCCTCACACAATAAAACATGTTGCATGTTTGTTGTGGTAGTTGTGGTGCCTTTGTTTCTTTCTTTATGTCAAGCACTCCCAGCCAAGACAAGAAAGTGAGGCATTGTTGAACTGAAAGGAAGGCAGAGGGCGCCATCAACCAAACCTCAGTGGCTTTTTAACACATTTAACCTGTTTCACGCTGGCTTCACATATTGAAACAAAGTAACACTGTTTCATGACGAATGCTTTTTCTGAATCTGGTAGTCATGTGGATACGTTTCTTGCTTCGGGAAATGTGTTTTCTGCCAACTAAAGCAAGAATGACGGGAGGATGAGACATCGCAGGCCCGAAAGGATGTCCATGAAATAGTCATTGACTTTTGAATGAATTCAACAGGGCCTCATTCACTGCGGCCTCGCATAATGAGGCACGGCAACGTGAATTCATGATGACTGCTCATTCAAGTTAGTCATGCCATGATGTTTCCTACCTGCTGCTAACCAAACAAGTGTCTGTGATGAAAAAAAAAGAAGAAAAAAGGAAGTTCAGGTAGCGTGCCAGAAACACTGAGGACAGTTTGTACCGAATGGCTCAAAGTTAGTCTTTTCCTGAACATCTGCTGCATGTTTGTCAGCAGTTGGTATTCCTCAGGACGAAGGCACGTATTCAGTGAAATAAAATTGTGACGACAGGAGAGCGGGTCGGGACGCTAAACAGGTGGTTCTGTCCTCGTCTCCCGGCGAAGTGGTACCTCCTCCGCGCTTCCATTTTTCTACGCTTGGGCGCCTTGACATTTCGTCAGGGAGAGGTGAACTCTTTTCAGGGCCTCTCTGTGGAAAGCTTCATTACTTTGTCCCGTACCCCCCCCCCCCATCCCCCCCAAAATATTAGTATCACAAGAAAAGAGGTGAAGGAAGGTGAAGTCAGGTCGGCCGGGTTGTTCAGTGAATTTACGGCGCCGTTATTTTGCCACTCAGCATGATTGTATTCATATTACCCCCCCCCCCCATCCCGCCAAGGTCGCCGCCCGCACGCCACCCACCTGCCGACCTTGCGCTCCGTGGGAGCCCTCAGAAGAGGGCGGCGTAGCGTTAACTGGAAACCCTTCAGCTTTCAAGTTTGATGGACAGTGGGAATAAAGGCGCCGGCTCAATGACACGCCAATCTGCCGCTGTCAGTCGCCACGTAAAAAGAGTTTCCGGCCAGACAAAGCCCGACAGCCCCTCGAGCCGAGCCAGCCACTGGCCGAGGCCACGCGCCGCCGAATGGATGCATTGATCAGACGCGAGGACGCCGCCGCCCTCGCCGTGTTTTTCGTCGGATGGCCACCAATCACAAATAAGAGAGAGGCTGTCTCCTCATGTTAAGGTCGCCTCTGCCGTTTGACTCCGTAGCCGTGACACAGGGAGGGCCCTGGCCGGCGGGTCACACTTTTCATCATATTGGATCCATATGTGATGTTAAGAGGCGCAACATCATGTCCAGATGTCAAATTTTACCTTGTTTTTCATATCCAAATCTCAAACAAATTAATATGGGTGGTAGAATTCAGTTCTGATCCAAAACATGAACCTCCAGTCCTCATCTGTGACCTAAAAATGTTAATAAATAAACAGTTCAAGCGTGTAACTCAGTTGATTTGATATTCACATCAATATATGTCACTGACATGAATCGTAAACAACCCCAAAAAATAGCAGTACGTTAAAAAAACAACATAAAACAAGAGAAAGTCAAGATATAACGCAATTTTATGAAGTGAATATGTGCCTTGAATGCGCTATTTAGTGAAGTCAGGTGCTGGAGTCGGTCAGTTCGTCTGTGTGACAGTTTTGATGTTGGGGTGTTCTCAAAAGTGTTATTTTTGACTCAATCATTATTTTAATTCGTTCATTGTCTTATTCATTATGTTATTCATTTGTCATATTACAACTAAGTATCGAATTAAACACACTGTATTTGCATTAGCTCATTCTAATCTAAAACATGAGCCTTCAGGCATCCTCTGTCGCCTCAACATTGACAAAAGTCACACAATTTTGAAAACATATGATTAAATTCTTCCCGAGTGCTTTGATCCGATTAGAATTCAGCTCCTCCTATTACACGATTTCGGATTTGCCCAAACTGCGCTGTGGTCCCTCCAAAACACACCTCTTAAGGCAGTGCTAGTGAGACACGTTTGTTTGACAAATATATTAACCAATCAAATTGCGTGTTTGCATCGCTACACCTCTGCCCCCGTGCTTTTTGAAAGCTAACTAAGAAACGAAACCCAGCTTGTATGTCATGCGTGTACAGTGAAACTCCTCTACAACGAAATCGTGTTTGCGGCAAGAAATTTTTCACAACATGGGGGTTTTCACTGTAGCAAATTTGGTCTCAGATGTAAGCACACACACACCCACACACACAAACGTATGTGTACTCTATTTTTATTCCAATAGTGCATAAGTATGAGCACACACTTATTTGACACTTCATATTGTCAGTGTAGAAAGAAAAAATGGGAAAGAAATTGCGAAATTTACAATCAGCATTCACTTTCACTTACATCAATTTCTTGGATAATGTCTTTTATTTTGCTTGCTCAGTCTTTCATTTTGATCACTTTTACCCTCTCTTCCAGCATCACAGCTCTTCTTGTCTTAGCTGCTTGACATCCAAAGGTTCACATAAGGGGTATTTTCGCCCATGTAGGTTTTCTTCTAGAGGAGTTTCACTGTACTTTTTCTATATTTAGTGATACCTTTTAAACCAGTGCTAGTGACCCGATATGATTGACAAATGTATAATCCAATCAGATTGTGCGTTTGTATAATCCCCTCGCCCCCGTGCTTTTTTTTAAAATGGTGGTGATACAGCGTGCTACCGAATGAAAATAAGCTAACTATCCATCCATCCATCCATTTTCTGAACCGCTTGATCCTCACTAGGGTCGCGGTGGTTGCTGGAGCCTATCCCAGCTGTCTTCGGGCAGTAGGCAGGGGACACCCTGAATCGGTTGCCAGCCAATCGCAGGGCAATAAGCTAACTAAGAAGCCAAAATCAGCTTCTGTGTAATGCGTGCACTTTTTTTCTTTATTTGGTGTTACTTTTCAAATAGAAATACAGACGCTCCCCAGGTTACGAACGAGTTACGTTCCGGACGATTGTTCATAAGGTGAATTCGTTCGTAAGTTGCTTCAGTGCTATATTTTGTCTGGAATGTATGTTTAAGGCTTATATTGACATCCATATAACGGGGAGAGAGCTTTTAAATCACGTTCTTCAGGGCTCGAGGTTAGCTGCCCAGTAAACTAGCAGCGGCTTCAGCGGGGGAGAGTAGACGACCGGTCGTCGACCGGTGCGCCGGACGCCTCCCCGCCGGTTCCACCGTCACACGCCCGCCCCCCACGCCTCTCCCCGCGGCCGCCTTCGAACGTCGCCGTCGCCTCGCCTCAGCCGTCGCCTCCGCCGTCGCCTCCGCCGTGTCCTCCTCCGCCCCGTTCGGCACTCGGAAAAAGGCGCGAAATACAAAATCTAACTTTTTTTTTTTTCCGACAGACCCGTGAAAATGTTCGTATGTACCGTTTGTTCGTAACTCGGATGTTCGTAGCTCCAGTCTGCGCAGTAGGAAAACTAAAATCTGTATGCGACACATATTTATAGACTCAAAAGAGCAATTGAACTCCTCTCAAGAGGACTGTAGTTATTTAAAGGTTGTCACATAATTATGGCCCTCATCCGAGACCCTTGATGTGCTGCGCGTCATGCGGGGGGTCAATGCGTGCAAGCCGCCGGATGATTTTAGCGGGCACTCTTGCGCCAGCGTCAGGCTAATGGATTTCATGGAGGAGAGACTTCGCTGCACACAACAGGCAGGAAGCTTCAAAGTGTTCTCCACAATGAAGCCCCCACCCCCCAGTCCCCAATATTCACCCCCCCCTCCCCCTAGAGCCAACCCTTCTCTGTAAAAGGCAATTATCAGTGGCAAAATGGCAGCTCCATCTGCGTCCATTTGCGACTCACATCACACACGGGATAACATCTATGTTTGGTAATTATCCGAATTAGCATTTCTGCTGGCGACGATGCATTCAAAGGCGAGCCCGTGTGTCGGCTATGATGCCGCCAACGTCAGATCTCTGACTCTCTTGATGTTCCGTGCATCATATGGCGAAATATTGAGCGGCACCTTGCAGGTTGGATCCAGAATCCAAAAGAAAAAGCAAAAATGATTTGACTCCTGCAAGCTCTGAATGGATGTAGATTATTATACAGATATTTTGGAGAGAAGTTGGGTAGTTTGTTGTACACATGTTCACGTTGATTGTTATAAGCTATGTTGTGCAGATTAGTGTTGGATAGATTGTAGTTCTGGATGTGTCTATTTTATTCTATTTTGACTGATTGTTGAATAGATCAGAATGTAACATTGATTAGTATGTGGATTATTGTACAGATATTTTGGACAATCGTTTGCTGTGTAGATTATAATAGACTATCTTGGGTAGATTGTTCTACTGGATGTTGTGTCGATTATTGAACAAAAAGAATGTTGTAAAGGTTTGTGTGGATTTATGTTTTGTAATGAATGTTGTGGAGATTGTTGTACAAATTATTGCATAGCAATTTGTTGAGACTGCTAAACAGAAAACTGGGTAGATGGTTGCACACAGTGAGGTGTTGAATCTTCTGAAAGATGGTGATTTGGGGGGGGGCAGAATGTGATATAAGCCCTGTTCACACGGGCAGATTTATTTCGGCGCTGCACCGGAGTATTTTGTTGCGATATAATTTTGCACCGGAATAAATTTTGTGGAGCGTTCACAAGTACAAAGCCGCTGAGCGTAACAGCAGGACAGCAGCATCGACGCAGCTCCACTTGCTTTCACACGGGCAGTTCCTGTTGCGGAACAAAACGACAGGAATGCGGAAGTAAAACATGCGCATGCGTAAAGAAAGAAAAAGGCGGGGAAAAGGAAGTACCATTTCCCCTCCTTCTTTGTGACAAAATGGCTTCTTCTCCGGAGAAATCAACGATGTGGTCGATAATCAGACACCGCAGGAGAGAGAGAAAAGACCCGCCATGTTTTGAAGCGCAAAATACCCAGGATGCATGTTGGCAAGTACCCAGATGGACTCCTCTGACGCGTAGCGAGGCCACTCCCCCGCAAGCGAGCATTTGCTCTGGAGCAAATTTAATCCAGTTGCGTTCATACGTGCACATTTGCATAGGTACTGCTTCGCAAACAAGCATTTGTTTGTCCCTGAGGTGGTTTACATTTCTGAGGTGGTTTAAATTTGATCCGAAACAAGCTGTTTTCGGGCGCTATGCTGGAACAAAGTTGCACGTATGAACGCTCGAGGGGAGCAGTTTCGGAGTAAGTCCGAAATAAATCTGCCCGTGTGAACGGCCCTATAGATTTTTCCATGTTATTTTAGATTGCTGTACGTTATCCACAGATTTTTTTTTCCACTGAACATTTAGTAGATTGCTGTACAGAATGCCAGCAAGAGTGTTGTACACGAGGTTATTCAGATTTTTATACACAATGATTTATTCATAATGTTTTGTAAGCATTTAAAAACACAATTGTTGCACAGATTTCTGCTCCAAATGTTGGTTAGAATCTTGTACAGACGGTTGAATTGATATTTGTTGTGTAGATTACTGTACAAATTGTTGTGTAGATTATAGTGCAGTTTGGAGTTTTGTGTAGATTGTCGTACATAATTTCGTGCAGCCTGTCGCAGAGGAGTAGGTTGTTGTACGTAACGTGTAGATTGTTTTGCAGGAATGTATCGAAATTTCGCGAGATTGTCACACAGGATCCTTGGTAGAAAGGAGAAATTGTCCAGAGCAGAATCTCAGAATGCAGCACACAAGGTCTTCTGACAAAGAGGCAAAGGGCGACATTTTTACCTTAATGAACCATTTAAAAGGAGACAAGTGAAGTTTGTTCCCGCGGTGACAGCCAACAACATGATGTCACCAAAACATGACTTCCTGAATGGCGGCAGGTCGCACATCCTGACAGTTGCCTGGCCTGACCCATCACCCCGCCAGCCCGACCCCTCACAGACGCGAGTCTGTCGTCCGACTCACAGACGCGAGTCTGTCGTCCGACGTGTGACACCACTTACTGTCGGAGTGTGATGTCGCCAAGGCAACAGGAGTTGTCATGTGGGGAGTGCGCATGAAGCATTGCAAAAAAGGAAACTGAGTCAATTAAAACTAAAAGGAAACAAGAGGGCACACAGGGTCGTGTGTGTGTGTGTGTGTGTGTGTGTGTGTGTGTGTGTGTGTGTGTGTGTGTGTGTGTGTGTGTGTGTGTGTGTGTGTGTTTTTTTGCATGTGCGCGCCAATTACTGGCAGCAGACATTTTGTGTGATTGACACTTTAAGCCTTCATAAGACAAAAGAGCTCGTTTGATGTACAAAATGGAGGTGGCGCACCTGAGGCGATGCCTCAGAAAACTAGGATCACGCTGAGCAAAAAAATTATGAATAAATATAGATTTCAAATATAGTATGGGTTAATCATCACAGTAAATACATATCTGAATACATTAAATATGAATGAATGAATATAATAAATTGTTATTAACTATCAGGGATGGGCACTTGACCCTATTTTGCCGGTCCGTCATCCATCCCAGTTTATCCTTGCCCCCTCCCAGATGAGACATCACTTACTTTGCCACTGCCGATCCCATCTTGAATGACGTCTTTTGCGACAAAACTGTTATCATAGACAATATTGATATAACATGTACAAAAAACTTGTACACCACATTCACCAGATTTTTCATATGAAAAGCTGCTTTGATTCTTGGACAGGTTGTTGCCCAGAATGTTGTGTAAGATTCTGCTTCAAGCTCTTGTATAGGATGTTGGGTTAATTGTTGTCCTGAAATTAGGGAGATTGTGTCACACAATGTTGTGTACATTGTGGTGCAGCTTTTTTTTTTTAAAAGAAGACAAGTTTACTACAGAGTTGAACACATTGGTAGAGCAGATTGTTGCACAGAATGTTGGGTAGATTGTTGTATGGCCCGATGCTTGGGTTGTTTCAGATTGTGGTCAAAGTTTTACAGAATGTGAGGTATTTTTTTGGGGACCGATTGTTATTTTGATTCGTGGGTAGATTCTTATCCAGGATTTTGTGTGCATTGTCGTGTAAATGTTTAGACAGAGTGGAGAATATCATTGTTGAGAATGTCGAACGGCAGCATGTTGTACAAATTGTTGGGTGTATTGCTGAACCATAAAATGTTCTCTGCATTTTTTCAAAGTCATTCTTTTTTTTTCCAAGATGTGCTTTTTATTTTTTTTCAAATGTGCATTCATCCTTTTTGTTTGTCTTGAATGCAGAGTGGAAAACAGTTTGTCAATAGAGGCAGTGAGGAGCGCACTGCGATTAGGCGACACGCGACGGATAACAAAAGGTAGGAATCCAAATATTAGAGCTGGTGTCTGTGTGACTGTGCTGAAATATTAATCGAAGGAGGCAGCTCATCAATTATTCATGTTCACTCACTCACGTGTGCGTCTTCTAGTTAAGGTTGCCGCGCTACACTTGTGAGACAAAAAGAAAAAGTTGGCCAACTTTTTCGTTCCCAGCTAATGAGACGCCGGCTTATGCCAGCGTTGCCTTCAAGATTGTGTGATGATGATACGTGTGTGTACACAAATAGTTTGCAAACACACACAAGAACAAATACAAACGTGTGCACAATATGCTATCCATCCATCCATCCATCTTCTACCGCTTATCCGGGGCCGGGTCGCGGGGGCAGCAGCTTAAGCAGGGAAGCCCAGACTTCCCTCTCCTAGCTACTTCTTCCAGCTCTCCCGGGGATCGAGGCGTTCCCAGGCCAGCTGCGTGACATAGTCTTTCCAGCGTGTCCTGGGTCGTCCTCGGGGTCTCCTCCAGTGGGACATGCCCGAACACCTCACTAGGGAGGCGCTCAGGGGCATCCGAATCAGATGCCCCAGCCACCTCATCTGGCTCCTCTCGATGTGGAGGAGAAGCGGCTCTACTTTGAGTCCCTCCCGGATGACCGAGCTTCTCACCTTATCTCTAAGGGATAGCCGGACACCCTGCGGAGAAAACTCATTTCGGCCGCTTGTATCCGGGATCTCGTTCTTTCGGTCACGACCCATAGCTCGTGACCATAGATGAGGGTTGGGGCGTAGATCGACCCGGTAAATTGAGAGCTTCGCCCTTTGGCTCAGCTCCTTCTTTACCACGACAGACCGATACAACGTCCGCATCACAGCAGGCGCTGCACCGATCCGCCTGTCGATCTCTCGCTCCCTTCTGCCCTCACTCGTGAACAAGACCCCAAGATACTTAAACTCCTCCACTTGGGGCAAGATCTCCTCCCGACCGGAGAGGGCACTCCACCCTTTTCCGACTGAGGACCATGGTTTCAGATTTGGAGGTGCTGATCCTCATCCCAACCGCTTCACACTCGGCTGCGAACGCTCCAGTGAGAGCTGGAGAGACCCGCTTGAAGGAGCCAGCAGTACCACATCATCTGCAAAAGCAGAGATGCAATACTGAGGCCACCAAAACGGACCCCCTCAACGCTTCGGCTGCGCCTAGAAATTCTGTCCATAAAAGTTATGAACAGAATCGGCGACAAAGGGCAGCCTTGGCGTAGTCCCACTCTCACTGGAAACGATTCCGACTTACTGCCGGCAATGCGAACCAAACTCTGACATCGGTGGTATAGCGACCGAACAGCCCGTAACAAGGGTTCGGTACCCCATACCACAAGCACCCCACAGAACTCCCGAGGGACACGGTCAAACGCCTTCTCCAAATCCACAAAACACATGTAGACTGGTTGGGCGAATTCCCACATACCCTCGAGGACCCTGCTAAGGGTGTAGAGCTGGTCCACTGTTCCACGGCCGGGACGAAAACCACACTGCTCCTCCTCAATCCGAGGCTCGACTTCCTGACGGACCCTCCTCTCCAGCACCCCTGAATAGACCTTACCAGGAGGCTGAGGAGTGTGATCCCTCTGTAGTTGGAACACACCCTCCGGTCCCCTTTTAAAGAGGACCACCACCCGGTCTGCCAATCCAGAGGCACTCTCCCGCTGACCACGCGATGTTGCAGAGGCGTGTCAGCCAGGACAGCCCCACAACATCCAGAGCCTTGAGGAACTCCGGGCGGATCTCATCCACCCCTGGGGCCTTGCCACCGAGGAGCTTTTTAACCACATCGGTGACTTCGACCACAGAGATAGGAGAGCCCACCTCAGAGTCCCCAGACTCTGCTTCCTCCAAGGAAGGCGTGCTGGTGGAGTTGAGGAGGTCTTCGAAGTACTCCGCCCACCGGCTCACAACGTCCCGAGTCGAGGTCAACAGCGCCCCATCCCCACTGTACACAGTGTTAGTGGTGCACTGTTTCCCCCTCCTGAGACGTCGGATGGTGGACCAGAATTTCCTCGAAGCCGTCCGGAAGTCGGCTTCCATGGCCTCACCGAACTCCTCCCACGTCCGAGTTTTTGCCTCGGCGACCACCGAAGCCGCATTCCGCTTGGCCAGTCGATACCCGTCAGCTGCCTCTGGGGTCCCACAGGCCATAAAGGCCCGATAGGACTCCTTCTTCAGCTTGACGGCATCCCTTACTGCTGGTGTCCACCAGCGAGTACGGGGATTGCCGCCACGACAGGCACCAACTACCTTACGGCCACAACTCAGATTGGCGCCTCAACAATAGAGGCACGGGCGTGGTCCATTCGGACTCAATGTCCCCGCCTCCCCGGAACATGGGAAAAGCTCTGTCGGAGGTGGGAGTTGAAACTCCTTCTGACAGGGATTCCGCCAGACGCTCCCAACAAACCCTCACAATACGTTTGGGTCTGCCAGGACGGACCGACATCTTCCCCACCATCGGAGCCCACTCACCACCAGGTGGTGATCAGTTGACAGCTCCGCCCCTCTCTTCACCCGAGTGTCCAAAGCGTGCGACGCAAATCCGAT
This sequence comes from Hippocampus mohnikei, assembly GCA_026261675.1. NCBI lineage: Eukaryota > Metazoa > Chordata > Actinopteri > Syngnathiformes > Syngnathidae > Hippocampus > Hippocampus mohnikei. Next base: position 14,111,157 of record JAKGUB010000557.1, on the reverse strand, counting down.
GATACAACCACAAAGTCAATCATCGAACTGCGGCCTAGGGTGTCCTGGTGCCAAGTGCACATATGGACACCCTTATGCTTGAACAAGGTGTTCGTTATGGACAATCCGTGGCGAGCACAGAAGTCCAATAACAAAACACCACTCGAGTTCTGATCGGGGGCCGTTCCTCCCAATCACGCCCCTCCAGGTCTCACTGTCGTTGCCCACATGAGCATTGAAGTCCCCCAGCAGAACGAGGAGTCCCCAGCAGGAGTACTCTCTAGCACACCCTCCAAGGACTCCAAAAGGGTGGGTATGCTGAACTGCTGTTGGGTGCGTATGCACAAACAACAGTCAGGACCCGTCCCCCCACCCGAAGGCGGAGGGAGGCTACCCTCTCGTCTACGGTGTGAACCCCAATGTACAGGCACTGAGCCGGGGGGCAATGAGTATGCCCACACCTGCTCTGCGCCTCTCACCGTGGGCAACTCCAGAGTGGAATAGAGTCCAACCCCTCTCGAGAGAGCTGGTACCAGAACCCAGGCTGTGTGTGGAGGTAAGTCCGGCGATATCCAGTCGAAACTTTTCAACCTCACACACCAGCTCGGGCTCCTTCCCTGTAAGAGAGTGACATTCCATGTCCCCAGAGCTAGCTTCTGCAGCCGAGGATCGGACCGCCAGGGTCCCCGCCTTTGGCTGCCGCCCAGCTCACATCGCACCCGACCCCTTTGGCCCCTCCCATGGGTGGTGAGCCCATGAGAAGGGGGACCCACGTTGCCTCTTCGGGCTGAGCCCGGCCGGGCCCCATGGGTGCAGGCCCGGCCACCAGGCGCACGCCAACGAGCCCCACCCCCAGGCCTGGCTCCAGAGGAGGCCCGGTGACCCACGTCCGGGCAAGGGAAACTGGGTTCCATTTATTTTGTCCATCATAAGGAGTTTTTGAGCCGTGCTTTGTCTGGTCCCTCACCTAAGACCTGTTTGCCATGGGTGACCCTGCCAGGGGCATAAAGCCCCAGGCAACTTAGCTCCTAGGATCATTGGGACGCACAAACCCCTCCACCACGGTAAGGTGACGGCTCACGGAGGGGACAATATGCTACCTCACTTGAATCAATGAATTTTATTTTTGTACAAATCCAATTTCGTCTTTCAACTCTTCTTTTAAAAGGCTAAAGATCAAAGTCTGAGATGAACCTAAACTACACCCCGCCCCCAGCTATATCGAAAATTCATCTTCCATTGCTTTTCGTTATTTTGTATATGGACAATTCAAACTTGTGTGCCTTCAGTGTAGTACCACGTTGTGCCACACCATGTCCGGCATCACTGAGCTCTACTGGAGGCGATGCAGCCTAGTGAAAGGTAAGAAGAGGCAGAGAAGGTCCCCAACTACTTGAAGCTGCAGTAATCGTTTTCACACAGCAGAGAAAATATGTATGCTGTAGAGTGCCTGTGATTATTGCTGTGTGCTCTGCTTGTGTTGTTGCGCCTTGTGTGTTCGAGTCACAGTGATTTGTAAGTTCAAAATTACCGTAACATCTCTGCCAAATTCCATGCGTCCGTTGAAATTCAACATTATGTATCAGTGGACGTTTGTTTAACAAAATGAAATCAAATTAGATTTGAGGTGCAATGATTAATTAATGAATTAATCAAGAACTAATCGACCGTCAAATTAATTGACAACTGCTTTGATAAGTGATTACCGTATTTTCAGCGCGATAATGCGCGTCGGAGTATAAGGCGCACCTTCAATGAATGGCCTATTTTCAAAATATTTAGGGTGCACCACATTAAAAGGCGCATAGAATACAAGCTACAATAGTGGCTGGGGTTGTGTTATACGTCCACTAGATGCAGCTACACTCAAGGGAATGCAGTACAATACAGCTTTATTTCTGCAGAGCTTTTAGGTGCACCTTATAATGCGGAAAATACGGCTAGCGTTTAGAGGCCTTGTTTAAGTTGGTCCATTTAGAATTCCAGCCTCTCAGCAGTCTAAATCCTCTTCTGTGCTTCTGTATGAAAGAAGACTGATTATGTTTGGTTTATCCAAATAAGACATTTGCTTCTACTGTGGAAAACAATAATCCTTTTTTTTTTTTTTTAACGGAACAAGCCAGTTCCCAAATGACAATGCACTGTCAATTTGAAATAATGTGCTGTTTTTGAACAAACTGAAGGAAATTCATCATATGAGTCATCGAATAATAATAATTTTTTAAAAATCAATAGATTAAGCAATTCTTAAATCAATTAAGTGCAGCCCTAGACTAAAGTGAATTCAGAGACATTTTGAAATACATTATGCATGTTTTTACATATTTGCTGAAAACATGAAAAGACTGTGAACTATGCAATAGTCAATTGAGGAGATTTTTCACCATTTCACTTTTCCTGATTTTTTTTTTGGGGGGGTGGCTAAAACAGCAGGCATACATTAAGTCCCCACTTTCCTGCTATAAAGGAACCAAAACTCCTTTGTTCATCAGCATTATCCTGCACAATTGCGACATGCAGTTAGCTAGCTAGCTGGGCATGGCGGAACTCTAAAGATGACTTTGAAGATTGTGAATGATCACATTACTGTGCCGTCTGTATCAAAGTTGCTCTTCCAAAAACCCAGCACGCACTCAGTGGCGTTGCAGCAGAAGATAATATAGTGTTGTTGGCAGCAGGGATGATGCCGACGCATTCCTCACTGACTCCTGCGACAGAGCACAGCTGAGTAACTGTATTCTTGTTACGTTTGCGGGGGAAGAGGGGAAGGGCTTCAACCTGGTTGAGGGGGAGCGCAGGCAGGTGCCGGTGGAATTCCTAATAAGCACTTCATTTCCCTGCGTTGGCACGAGACTCAGGGCAGCCGTCAGAATGACTCAAACGCTGACAGTAATGAGGGGCTCCATGAGGCCACCCAGATGGATTACATGCACGCCACTTACTACCCTTCTCTTCCCTTCCCAAACCACCTTCAGTCTTTACTTCCTTCCATCCTTCCATGCCACTTCAGAGAGGAGGGAATTCATTCTGACAAAACAAGTTTTTTCGTAAACATCAATGACACTTTGGTCTTCAATGAATTGAACTTATGTGATGTTTTCTAAACATCGCTGACAATTTATGTTCAGCGACAATCTCGAACAACTTCGATGTCAATCGGCCTAATGTATGTCTTTGTGCATATCGAAGACGATTTACTCCTCAGTCTACCTACCCAATGTGAGCACGAAGACATTTTAGTTGTCAATGACCCAAACAGACATGTTCAAGGACAATTAATTTATATTTTTTTATTATTCAACCCTGTGGTCCAGTGGTTAGCGCGTCGACCTAACAGTGCAGAGGTTATGGGTTAGATCCCGGCTCCGGCCTCCCTGTGTGGAGTTTGCATGTTCTCCCGGGGCCTGCGTGGGTTTTTCTCCGGGTATTACGGTTTCCTCCCACATTCCAAAAACATGCATGGCAGGCTGATTGAACACTTTGAATTGTTCCTACGTGTGGGTGTGAGCGCAAATGGATAACCAATCGCTCACCATGCCGCCCAATCGATTCATAAAAAAAATTATTCTTCAAAACATCAAGCTATAATTCAACATAAATAACTTACGTCCTTTTGTAAATATCAGCGACAATTTGTTGTTGAAGCTTACCTCAAGGAGAATTTGGGTGACAATGAATCTAACAATTTTGGCCAACATCAAGGCAATTTTGACTCTTGACCGAGAAGATGTCAGTTTTTGGTGAACATCAAGGAGAGTTTGTTCTTCAACCCACAATACAGTCATCAGTGACTTCCTCGCCACTTCAGAGAGAAGGAGGAAGACGAGGAAGAGGCTTGTAACTTATTCTGATGGCGTATCTCCTCCCCATCAGTCACGCACGGCTGCTAATCCCCCACAAGGAGGAAAGGGAAAAAAAAGCAAAAGGCAGAGGGAAAGACGAGGGTGGAGGGCTAGTTAAAAAGATGTGACAGAGTGGATTTGCATTCGCAAGGCAACGACAAGAAGGAAAATAAAAAAAGCAGAAATTGAGGGACGAGGGATGACTCCTCAATGGGAGCGACCATTATTCCCCCCCAAGGCGGAGAGCGGAAAGGACCGACGCTGGCGAAGGTGAACGGTCGCCTCGGCCCATTAGCGACACTCTTTAACCTTTTCTCTCATTCGCTTTCATCGCAGACGCTCGACCAGAAATGTTTCGGGAGCCTGAAAGAAGATTCAAGATTATTGAAAGATGTCGGTCACCCGTAATTCAGATTTGGTCCCGTTGGAGAGCAACAGCAATGCCATTCGGTACATCGTTGCTCTGTTGGTGTCTTTGTGAACAGCAGAAACAAACTCGTCTTTCACGAACTGAATGGACCTCTTTTGTAAACATCAATATTTGTCTCCGATGAATTTCATAACCATCAAGGCAAGGCAGCTTTATTTATGTCATGCATTTCAGAAACAAGGAAACTCAAATGTGTTTCGCAGAGTTACAGAACACCATTTAAAGGCAATATTTAAAAGCAAAATACAACCTATAAAGGAAAAAGAATTGGACGCATAAAAAAATAGATTTTAGGATAAAAGTAAAATGTGGTTTACTAGGATTATTAAAAGAACATTCAGTGCAATACCTAATTTTGGAAAAGTTGGTAATAGAACTGCTCTAAAACACTTTTATCATAGCTCTAGTGGAAAAGCATTTAAACTTGGGGCTGACCTCACTTCTGCTGGCAATATATTTTATTTGCGTGCAGCATAACAGTTACAAGTCGCTTCACCATGTTTGTTTTGAAACCTAGGCTCCTCTAATTGAACCTAATCTGCAGACCTCAGAGCCCTGCTCGGTTAATATTCAATCAGAATTTCTTGAATGTAATCGGAACCAAACCTTTCAGTGATTTTAAACATAAGTAGAAGAATTTTCAAATCTATTATATAGCTAACTAAAATTTGAGGATTCCAATGTGTGGAATTTTGAAAACAGCAAAGTCAACTTCCTCTTTAGTTACACCTTCTGAACACTCAATACCAATTTGGAGTCTTTTACAATTTTCTTCATTACAAAATACGTTTCATTGTTGAACACTACATCGTACTTGATTTCCCCCAAAAACATACGTTGCGCCGATGAATAATCTTTTTTATTTTTTAATGCTCACACTCAAATAGGCACATTTGCTTCCTCGGTGACTAAAATGTCTCCGATGCTGACAAAATTGCATACGATAGTTTTGTTGAAGACTAAATTGTCTTTGATGTTGATGAAAACATGTACATTAGCTTAATTGGCAACCTGAAATTGTCTTTGAAGTTTACATTTGACAGCTTCCCTTCCAACATCCGCTGCACTGCGCTCCACCGCTAATTAAATGTGCTGCAGTCTCATTACCCACAATTCCCTTTGCCACCCGGGACACTTCCTGTTCCCGACCCCTGAATTTTTTCAAATTATTGTTATTTTTTCAAGAATAATTGCCTCTCTGATGGGTGATGTGTTTTCATCTCTCTTCCGGGACAGCAGTTAAGTGTCGTCATTGATCGACTGCTCCAGCAGCATCGGGCACCCCCTATGCGTGACCCGCTGAGTCAGCGCGCACGCACACACACACACACACACACACACACACTGAAAAGCCCTCTCGAGATGTGTGTGACCCTATTATAACATTGTTAGAACCCTTCTCAGCGCGCGTCCCAATTTAAAGTAATGAGGACATCTTGGTCAATTATTGATCTCTTGAATAATTGCTTTGCGTCTACGATTACAAAAGCAACATCGCTCACATGCTTTCCATTTCTAGAACATTTTCTTCATGTTTGCTGTGTTTTTGTTTTTTTTTAAATAAAAACGAGGCTTCAGGGGAGCCCCCGCTCCTCACCCCCAAATGGCCTTAAAGTTCATTTTGTGTTTTCTGCAATTTCCACACAATGTGCAGTAATGTGCTGCCATCAAGTTCATCATCTCGCTCGTGTTTAGTAATCTAATTGCCTCGTGATTACCATTTTACTGGAATATGACTACAACAAAAGCACTGAAGCCGGTGTAATTGGACTTTTTATTATATTTCCGACACAAATGAGAAGCGGAGTCTTCAGCGGAGTCTTCAGCAAAGCTAACGCTCTTTTAGTGAAAACAATTTAGTCCTCAATGAAACTAACAAGTATTTTGGCGGAATGCAAAAAGTGGTCAAGGAAGCTAATATACGTCGATGTCTGCAATTGAATGTTTGAACTCAATTTTTTATACTGTTAAAAGTTGGGTTCCTATTTGAAAAGTTGAAAACCCTACTTTAAAACACTGATTCTTTTTTCGAAACCCTCCTTTGAAACCCTAATCACTAATTACATTCTGAGAGTTGAACTCGAACATCAATTTATTTTACACTTCACAATGGTACCCTGACATTTCGGAAAGTCTTTTTAAACTTCGATGTCATGTCTTCGTTTATCGTAGTTGCTTGTTATTACAATACTAGTGTAGCCTATGCTACCGTAGACAAATGCCTTGTGTGTTTTACATACCGAGCCAATAAACCTGTTTCTGATTCTTAATTTGTAATAAATCTCACATCTTAACATTTCCTGGGCTCATGGACGTTTGTGGGCAGTGACGTTGACCTGCTGTTTTAATATTCAAGATACCGTATTTTCACGACCATTCGGCGCACTGTATTGTTGGGCGCAGTTTCAGTAACGGGTGCTATTTCTGTGTTTGACACATACACAGAACACACTGTATTATTGGGGGCAGCCAGGCATGGTAAAACATACGCCAGCTTAAACATACGGCATGCATGCACGCACGCTAAAAAAACGTTTTTAAAAAGGCAACGGAAGCAAAACTGAGTTCGGTTGTACTTTATTTAGCCATTTTACAATGTACTCACGTTTTTCTCTTCACCTCTTACACGCTCTTCCGCATGCCTGTCGTCACTCACGCCCGCTTTTTCTCTATATAAACAGCTTGTCGGCCAGAAGCGCTCTCAGTCAGGCTTTGGAACTCTGCTCATACACTAGACGCTCCGCATTATAAGGTGTTCTGTCCATTTTGGAGAAAATGTAAGACTTTTAATGGCGCCTTATGGTCGTGAAAATACGGTACTCAAAAACAGCAAGCCGAACATCTGCCGATACTAGCAGAGACCAAGGAACAACTCCATCTAGTTTCTCTTCCTTCACGCGGTCCTGCATGGGCCACTACTGGATTTCGTTTTGCCGTTAATTGAACTGCATCCTCATTACCCATAATTTCCTTTGCCACCCAGGATACTGACTGATGCTGGCCTCCTGCTGATGCTGGCAAAATTGTCATTGCCGTTATCAAAAAAACATGCGATGATGTTGAAGGATCAGATTTGACTTGGGGGTTTTCAAAAAAAACACGTTGACTAAATTGACTTACAAAATAACTGAATCTAGGTGTCCGTGTGTTTGTGTGCGCCTGTGTGTGTATGTGTGTGTGTTCGTCAAGGATGACAATGGAACGTCGTTATCTTTATTTGATTTGAAAAAGCTCTGTTGTAGTGAGCTGCCAGCAGTTATCTCTGTTCTCAACACCACACTGCTTTCACATGTCACCTCGCGCCATAGCATCGCCGTTCCACACCCCACACCCACTTACATGGGGTGTGACCATCAAAGCCATACTGAAATAATTCCCACAGCCTCAAAACTGATTGAGGAGGTGCACAAAGTGCTTTATTAATACTTTTATTTAAAAAAGAAAAAACACCCAAAACATATTCATACATTTTGGCAAGAAATGAGTTAAGACTAATTTGTATTTGACATTGACAAAAACATGTACATTGGGTTCATGCATGACTAAAATGACTTAACTGTCACTGATGTTTCCCAAAAGAATTGCCATTGAATAATCAGAAGGGTCTTCGGTGAAAGTTGTTTATTTGATGCTTACAAAATCACATACACTAGTTTGTTTGAAGTCTAATTTGTCTTTGCTGTTTATAAACATACCCTAGCTTCATTGCAAGCTAAATTGTCTATTATACATAAAAATGTATATATGTATATGTATATATAAGTTCATAGGTGACTAAATACGTTTGGTTCATGGACGATTAAATTGGTCTTGATGTTTATGGAAAACATTTTCATTGGCTTCACTGACAACTTCATTGTCTTTGATGTTTACATAACCAGGTTACGTTGTTGAACAATCAATATTATCTTCGATGTCTGCACAAAACATAAGTAATGTTTTTTTACATGAGAAAGAATTCACCACATTTTTGTCAGCATCAAAGAAAATGTAATCGTCAGCAAACCAAACTTTTTTTTTCAGCTTGTTTCTGTACGCACTCGTTTTTGACATTTTGAGCCAAGCAATCGACTTTTTTCGTGGTATGATTTTACATTCCAAAGGTTTATTACACCGCACAGTTTTGAATCGGTTCTCAATTCAAGCACTCGTTGGCCACCTTTGCCCTGCATCTGATTGTCAATCAAATGCATTGGTCGCCGCTGATGACGAGCTGCGAGAGGCCGGAACCCTCAGCGGGCATCGGTTGGGTCGGGCCGCCGAAAGCGCCAATGCCACCGGCGCGCCCGTTTGCCTCCGGGGAAATCAGTGGCGTGTGTAATTACCGTCTGCTCGCCCGCTGCTGATTGATGCCTCTTGATGAAGTGGAGGCGTGATTGAAGAGTGAAGACGCTTTGGGAAAAATGGTGAAGAGGTCTTTTCACTGAGCGGACAGGAGCCTTGGCGATGGTCGCCATCCTCATCTGTAGTAAGCAGGTTGGCCCCTGTGGCGTGATGGGAGAGCTGCCTTATCAATTAGAGCTCTCAACTGGCTGAGTTCCAAACTGCATATGACGCACATACAGAAAAGGTTTTCATTTATAAACAAACACAATGTTACTTCTTCCCATGTTCATCATTTTAGAAACATCAAGGTCAATTCCTCAGCCAAACAACTTGAGTCTAAACAGACCATTTTGAGTCCATAATGAATATGATAGATGTTTTTTACTTTATTTTTTTAACCGGGGACTGCCTGGCGGCCTTGTTCGGGAGAAAGTCTGCATCTAACATGTTTTATAAACATGAAAACAGTTATTTCTTACATCAATGTAGGTACCGTATTTTCACGACCATAAGGCGCCATTAAAAGTCTAGTGTATGAGCCGAGTTCCAAAGCCTGACTGAGCGCGCTTCTGGCCGACACGCTGTTTATAGAGAGAAAAGGCGGGCGTAAGTGACGTCAGGCATGCGGAAGTCTGCCAATGAGTGAAGGGTGGGCGTGCCCAACAACACGGTGCGCCGAATGGTCGTGAAAATACGGTAGTTGTTTCAACAGTAAAGACCACTTTTGAGTCTCCAAAACATCTGTCTTTGATGCTTACAAATTTGGCAGGTGTTTTTTTCTCTAAATTGTCTTAAAATCATTTGGGGGTTTTTTTGGATCTTACTTTCTACAATGAGTAGTGCTTAACCACCCCCCCCCACCCCCCTGCGCCCTGCCTACTTTTGCCTGTAAAGGAAAAAAAAAGAGGGCCCAATGTCGTAAAGGTAACAAATTCAAGTTGTTCTTTTAATCTTTTGGAAGCATTCGCGCTGGCGTCTTGCCTTCACTTGACTTTCTTAATCAACGAGGCAGCTGCGGTCCCCCCCCCCGCCCCTCCTATCGCCCACCCTCCATCCTGCCCGCCTTTCATAATCGCAGGCAAGCTGCCATGACAGGTAGGAATTTGCTCCAGATTACGGCTGTAATATTTTGGCATTAAGGTGAATTATTGTTGCGGTGAATATGGGAAAATGCGGGTAATTACTTAATCTGTGGCACTCTTAAGACGTTTTAGGGACACCTCGGCGGATTTTCTCCCTTCCAGAAACCGCCGTCCCTCCCCTTCTGTCGTCTTTAGCCTCCGCTCACGTCGTACCTGGATTTGTCGCTTGCCTGCTTCCAGGTAGAGCAGGGGTGTCAAAGTCATTTTCGTCGCGGGCCACATTTTAGGTACCATTTTCCTTGGAGGGCCATTATGATTGAAATCATATAAAGAAGTCAAGAATAATAGTTTCGGGAATTATTGTTTAAGTGATTGTAATGGGGTGTTTGGTAACAAAAAATGCTTGACAACGTCTCTCATTTATTACATAAGAGAATTTGAACTTTTGGGACATATTTTAGCAAGCTTCATGGAATTTGCCATGTTTGAATTGCTTTCGCGGGCTACAGAAAATGATGTGGCGGGCCAGATCTGGCCCCCGGGCCTTGACTTTGACACCTGTGAGGTAGAGCAAGCGTGTTCCGAAATTTGCGGTCGTCAATGAAACTGACATACGTTGTTTTCAAGAGTAAAGACAGTTGAGTTGTCAACCAACCTTCTGACATGTTTTTATCAACATCAAAGGCACATTGCGTGTTCAAGACAATTTACTGTGCGTCTTCAATGAACCCAATGTACTTGTGTTTGTAATTATCACAGAAAATTTTGCATTTTCCTAAAAGCTAACAAGAGGGTTTTTTTGGGTGAATATGTAGACACAACGGAATAAATTAGCCTTTTGCAATGTCAAAAATGATTGAGATTTGAAAGAAACTGCACGTGTTTTTGTGAACATCAAAACTGATTTGTTTGCCAACCTTAACTTTCAACCAACCTAATGTTTTTTTTTTATTTTTTAAACAAAGATTATTCTGTCACAAGTGAGCCTAACGGATGTTTTCTATGTGGGATTAAAACCTCCCTACAGTTTTATGAAAACAATTTTGCCTTCAACGACCCAACTACACGTTTTCTACCGCTCAAAGACACGTCAGGTTCCTTAAAGAGAATTTAAAGAACATAATCGACATGTTTTTGTCAACTTTAAAATCACCTCACAACCCAACGTCCCAAGCGCTCTTCTTTTCCCAATTACCGTATTTTCACGACCATTCGGCGCACCGTGTTGTTGGGCACGCCCACCCTTCACTCATTGGCAGACTTCCGCATGCCTGACGTCACTTACGCCCGCCTTTTCTCTATATAAACAGCGTGTCGGCCAAAAGCGCGCTCAGTCAGGCTTTGGAACTCGGCTCATACACTAGACTTTTAATGGCGCCTTATGGTCGTGAAAATACGGTACTTGAATTTTGTGTCTCTTATTGGTAACATCCAAGACAATTTCGTTTTTAATTCAACTCGCCGCAAAGGCTTTTGTAAACATCAGACATTACAACCCTGTTGTTTTTTGGGGTTTTTTTGGCGAACAAACACAATTTAATCTTCAACCAATCTAACAAACATCTTTTTTTTTAAATCTCTAGACCGATCCCCACACACAGGGTGGCCCCTTGATGAATTTTTGAAGGATGACAAAAATGCTACCTCCCAATTAATTCAAGTCCCGTTCACCACTAGATAGCACAGGTTCATCTTCATTAGGAAAGAAATGTAGATCGACGCCATGAACATGATGAATAGCTTTTTTGTGCCATTCAAGGAACCAGGGACTCTTTCAACACACAGAAGGAGGGTTTAATGCGCAACTACCAGGAAAAGGTGTGGCGACAAGTCACCATTACCTTTGCTGAGCATTCAATGGAACTAATCCGAATATTACAGTATCGCAAGTCATATTCACAGTTTCAGGGTAAAGACCTGCAACCCAACTTAACCTGACAGTTAAGACTCGGCTACCATAAATTTGGGTGAAAATGCACAGAATGAGTTCTTAACATTGGTTTGCTGTTAAGCAGTTTTGTGCCATCTTTGAATGGTTATATTTATGCATGAGAGCCGCCAGCACGACAAAATAAAAATAATTTTAATAAAAAATCACTATGTTGTTGTTGAAGAGTGGATCTTTGATATATGCATTTGACCATGAAGCCATGTTAATAGATTTTTGACACAAGAATGTCAGAGACCTTTTAGGGAGACACATTTTGAATTGTGAATCAAATGTAAAAGATGCCTCCTTTTAAGAATTTTGGGGGTGTTTCGGTCAGAGAGATTAAGCGCAAATGTTTGAGTGTGGACAAAATGTCAAAAGCATTACACACGCGCGCACACGCACGCACACACACACACACACACACAAATCTCTGCCTCTTCCGATATAACTGTGTACTTGTAGACTCATTCAAACAAGCTTGATGCCATTCAGTTAACTTAACAAGCTTGTTTTTGGGAAATAAAAAGACGATTTGGCGATAAACTCTGAACTGGTCACCGGTCAATCGCAGGTTACATATTGAGTGTGGTGTAATTGTTTACACTGTCTGGATTTTGACCCCAGAATGTCAGATAGCTTTTATTAAGAGGCCTATGAAATGTTTTGAATTGAGAAGTAAATGAATAAGTCTGCTTTAGCGAGTTTTTGGAGAAATGTTAAGGCCAAAAACCCCCCAACAAACTTTTACACGTGCAAGAAAGGCCAACGTCTTCCTTTTTGAACACACCTATGCATATGTGGCCATGATCTATGTGCGTCCACCATGAAAGCAAAATAATCATAACTGTCAGGCCTGATGCTTCCCAGGTAGACTGTTATTCAATAAAAATGCGTATCAACTGCCAGGCATCTGCCACTCTATCCGAAAATGGATTACAGCACTTCCTGTTTCTGATCCGGTGTTCCGGCTCACTGCGTTCACCAATAGGTCGGCGATATTTTGACACCTCCCATGTCCCCCGATTGACATTTTACTAATGTTTGTCAACAAAAAGTGCTTGATTACTTCCAGGTGGCAGAAAGGTGATTGACTCCCTCAGACCTAAACTTGTGTTGGAGTTTGCGCAACCAGACGCCAAATTTTTTTGTGGCAAGACCCTACCCAACCTTGGCGCTCTGCTCACCGTGCATACCCCCACCCACATTCTCCAATTAAGCAGTTTCATTGAACCTCTGCATTTATATTTACATCTTCCGATCCGCTTAATCCTCACAAGGGTCACGGCGAGTGCTGGAGCCCATCCCTGCCGTCCTCGGGCAGTAGGCGGGGGACACCCCGAACCGGTTGCCAGCCAATCGCATGTTTTTGGAATGTGGGAGGAAACCGGAGTACCCGGAGAAAACCCACGCAGGCCCAGGGGAGAACGTGCCGGAGCAGGAATTGAACCCTCTGCACTGTGAGGTCGACACGCTAACCACTAGCCACCGGGCCGCCCACCTCTGCATCCCCGAGGTCCATACTACCAAAAATTTAACCCATTTTTCCATATAGGTGTTCGACACCATCGGCTGTTGGAAAACTCCAGTTTACGTTCAAGCTCAACTTGTCATAAAAGTGCGTGCAATCAATCTGAGGAAATAGAAAAGTCAAATCACTTTAGTCAATCCCTCAATGATCTTGGCAACTCTTGTCTTAATTTTCGCCTTGTCTATTTTTGATTCACTACCTGCAGTGACATAAATGACGGCGGGGTGTTTAGCCTCCCTTGGAAGAAAATTTAACCGAGCGTCTTTTCGACTGACATTTCACACATTCAAATTGAGGCAGTGGAGAAGAAAATTACAACCATTTATCGAAGATATTTCAGAATCAGAATTGGCCAAGTATGTAGAACACAGAAAGGAGTACAGGCTACATTAGTATCATCAATAATAAGCAACTAGGATAAACAAGGACATGGCAAATAAGTATGTGTGACGGGGGTCACAACTGGGATGGTCTGAGCTCCACGTCGCTGTCGCCTCAAGAATACCAGACGCATGGAGTGTGGCTTTTTCTTTCTCTTTATTGCTGGAACACAATATGGCAGGCAGAATGGAGAAGTCGCATCGGGTCTCGGACATAACATGTGACTTCCCTCGTAGCTCTCACTCCAATACATCATCCATAACAAGAGAAAATAAACAACAAGACCAAATACAAAACATGGGTGATCGTATAGTGATTATTTACAACAAAAGGAAAAGAAAACGCACACATACTGCTCTTTACGTGATGCCACCGAACGCATCACATGCAGCAGAACGGCTGCGCAATGTACGGCAATGGCGGCCGCGACCAACTGCGGACACACGCCAGCAACAAGCACAAACAGCCAAACGAAAAACGACACGAACAACCACATACAGCAAAACCAACAGGAAACAAACATTACCTGGAACACAATATGGCAGGCAGAATGGAGAAGTCGCATCGGGTCTCGGACATAACTGAGCAACAGAAAAGCACTATTAACTTAGCGGGTAAAACTTGCATTAGACAAAACATAAATTAAATAACAATACAAAAAGCAATTTGGACTTGGGACAAACCAGGGAACTAATTAAACACAGCATACCATAGAAAAAGGGAAACCAAAGTGAAATATTGTCTTTAAACTATAAATGAATCCGGACATTGCCATTTACATTTCACAAAACTGCACATAACGCCCATTAATGAAGAACCATAAAGATATAATGGTGCCAAATGGCACACAGCATCAGCAATAAGAAAAAAAATCTAAATGAAATGGTCATACTAAACCCATATTAATGTAGGCATCCCGACTCTCTGATAGGACATCTCACATATAAGCCTATCAGGGTGCTTAACAGTTCTACCACACCTTGTGAAAGTGACGGGGCCCTGTGTGTCCTGTGGTTGTGTGCAAACTACCTCCTCCAGCTCAGTCTCAACTGGGGGTGAGTCGGGAGTCGAGTGTGCAATGTCAAACACCGGGTCTGTCGAAAGTTTGGTCTGTGTATGGATGTCATGGCCTACTGACGGACCTCTCTCACTGACATCCTTCTGACGCGCATCAACAGAGTCGCAGTCTGCAAAGGAGCACTCATGTTCTACCTCGGCCTGAACCGGTGACTGCATGAGCCAGTTCTCAGTGCGCAGCTGAGCGTCCTCCTGATCATCAAAAACTGAGCTCTTGTCACTCCCACAACGTGCATCCATTTCTGACCCATCTGAACATGACCCATGCTCCATCTGCCCTGAGAACGTCAAGAAGTCAATCGGGAGCAGTAAGTTCCTGTGTACGACCTTTTCTCTGCCTGTGGCACCATCCCGGATCCTGTACACATTGATCAACGGCCTCACAGACACTACGTCATAAGGGGTCGAGTCCCAACGATCCACAACTTTCCTTTTGCCCTTCTCGCCTCGATTGGCTAGCAGCACTCTGTCACCTACAGCTAATGGTGAGCCCTTGACTTTGCGGTTGTAGATCTGGGCGTGACGGGTCTGTTCCTTGACCGCATGCTGTTGAGCAATCTGTGCGGCCTCAGAGAGATCTTTCTTTAAGTTGCACACAAACTCATTGTGACTCACAACATTGGCATTCTCCAAGACATGATGAAACATAATGTCAACGGGCAAGCGAGGAACACGTCCAAACATCAAGTAGAACGGTGCAAAGCCCGTGGTCTCATGCACTGTGCAGTTATAGCAGAAAGTCAACATGTTCAACATCTGTGGCCATTTGGACCTGGACTTCGGGGGAAGTGTTCTGATCATGCCTCCAAGAGTCCGGTTGAATCTTTCCGCAATTCCATTACCCATGGGGTGATACGGCGTAGTGTGGGACTTGTGCACTCCCGCCATCTCGAGAAGATCTTTGATGAGTCTACTCTCAAAGTTAGCTCCCTGATCCGAATGGATCCTTTTGGGGAACCCATAGATGCAGAAAAACTTGTCCCACAGGCAGCGGGCAACTTGCTTTGCTGACTGGTTCCTGCAGGGGAAGGCAAGCGCCAACTTTGAGAAATGGTCGGTCACAACAAGGACATCGGTGGTTCTCTTGTCACCCGACTCCGCTGTCCAGAAATCGATGCACACCAATTCCATTGGAGAGGAAGTGCGGATGTTCTCCAGGGGTGCCCGGGCATCCGGCTCAGGGGTCTTACCCAAGATGCATCTCTGGCATTGCCTCACATGCTTTGTGATATCTTTTTCCATCCCAGTCCAAAAGAACCTTTCACTCGCCAGAGAGAGCGTCCTTGAACAGCCCTGATGACCAGCTGCGTCATGAACACCATGCAGAACTTGATGCTTCAGAGACCCAGGTATGACAAACTGAAAGACCCGACGGTTCATGTGGCGATCTTTCCTTACTCTGTATAGAGTCCCATCACGAACTTTCAACTTCTTCCAGTGCCTCAACAACATGAGCACACAGCTCGACTCAGCTGCTCTTTCGCGTGCAGTGGGCCTCATATGCCGCTGGACATAGAAGAGGACTCTGCTGATTGTAGCATCTTGCTGCTGCAGATCGCGTAACTGGCTATGGGGAATGACAATGGAAGGATCTTCGTCAGGTAGCTGGAGTGACAATGGGGTAGCTCCAGGGAGCCGAGAGACACCACCAGTCTGATGGACATCCTAAACTGCAGACACCTCCTCCGCACCAATGGCACTCCCAGACGACTGATCGGGAGCTTCCCCCTGGGGACTTCCTCCATCATAATCCCCAGCCGTGTGAACGGCCTGACAGTTGTTGGTCAAACGAAAAGCGTCCTGCACCGTCTCATTAACAACTCCTTGGACCTCATTCAGTAAGGACAGGTAGGGCTCTTTCACGAGACGATGACTCACGCAAGACTGGACGAAGGGTTCTCGACTCAGGGCATCAGCCACCGTGTTCTTGGGCCCTGGAACATACTTCAGGTCAAAATCATATGCCGCCAGCTTCGACACCCATCTTTGCTCGCAGGCATCTAGCTTGGGCTTCGTCAGAATATAGGTCAAGGGATTGTTGTCAGACCAGGCAGTAAAGTGTCTGCCTTTCAGCCAGTGGGAAAACTTGTCACATATGGCCCACTTCAAAGCAAGGAATTCAAGCCTGTGAGCAGGATAGTTTAACTGGGCTTGTGACAGCGTTTTACTAGCAAAAGCCACTGGTCTCGCAACCTTGTCACCAGGTTGAAGCTGGGAAAGGACGGCCCCGATGCCGTCAAACGATGCATCGACAGCAAGGATTGCACTGATTGGGGCGTCTTTGAAACTTCAACGGGCACACTGGATGAATACACAGACACTGTAACATCATACATCAGTTTCTGTGAGGACATGTGTGTACCAACGAAGTCCTTCCGCTCCTTCAACAATAACAAGCCATGGTTTACTCCCAAACTCAGGCAACTCAGGAAAGAGAAAGAGGCCGCATTTAGAAGTGGAGATCGGGCACTGTACAAACACGCCCGAAACCAATTGACAAAGGAAATTAACATCGCAAAGAGAAGCTATGCAGAGAGGCTGAAAAACCAGTTCTCTGCTAACGACTCTGCATCTGTGTGGAATGGCCTGAAAGCAATCACAAACTATAAAACGCCATCCCCCCAAACAGTGAACAATAAGGGTCTTGCTGATGAACTAAACACGTTTTTCTGCCGATTTGAAAAGGACACCCCCATTTCCCACACTCACCCACCTCTACCAGATACTACTCTATCTACCCGCCCACCCTCTTTTTCTCCACTACAGATCCACGAACAGGATGTGAGACGGCTCTTCAAGCAGCAGAAGATCAAGAAAGCTGCGGGGCCCGACAAAGTGTCCCCCTCCTGCCTGAAAGTCTGCGCTGACCAGCTGGCTCCAGTCTTCACACAAATCTTCAACAGATCCCTGGAGCTGTGTGAGGTCCCATCCTGCTTCAAACAGTCTACCATCATCCCAGTTCCCAAGAAATCGGCAACATCGGAACTGAACGACTATAGGCCTGTCGCTCTGACGTCTGTGGTCATGAAATCCTTTGAACGCCTTGTGCTGAACCACCTAAAGAACGTCACCGGACCCCTGCTGGACCCTCTCCAGTTTGCCTACCGGGCAAACAGGTCTGTGGAGGACGCAGTCAACATAGGTCTGCACTACATCCTCGAGCACCTCGACAGCACAGGGACCTACGCAAGGATCCTGTTTGTGGATTTCAGCTCTGCGTTCAACACCATCATACCGGAACTCCTCACCCCCAAACTTCTCCACCTCGGTGTGTCCCCTACGATCTGCCAGTGGATCCTCAGCTTCCTGACGGGACGGACACAACAGGTGAGACTGGGAGCGACAACATCATCAACACGCACCACTAGCACTGGAGCCCCACAGGGATGTGTCCTCTCTCCACTGCTCTTCTCCCTCTACACAAACGATTGCACCTCAACAAGTCCAGCTGTCAAAGTTCGCAGATGACACCACGGTCATCGGTCTCATCAAAGACGGCGACGAGTCTGCGTACCGACAAGTGGAGCAGCTGGAGCTTTGGTGCAGCCGACACAACCTCGGGCTGAACACGCTCAAGACGGTAGAGATGATCGTGGACTTCAGGAAACATCCTTCTCCAGAGTTGCCCCTCACACTATCCAACTGCCCTGTGTCAACCGTCGAGACCTTCAAGTTCCTGGGAATCACAGTCTCCCAGGACATGAAGTGGGAAGTCAACACCAACCACCTTCCTGAAAAGGGCCCAGCAGAGGATGTACTTCCTGAGGCTGCTGAGGAAGCATGGCCTGCCACAGGAGGTGCTACGTCAGTTCTACACGGCAGTCATCGAATCAATCCTGTGTTCTTCCATCACGGTTTGGTTTGGGGCCGCCACAAAGAAGGACAAAATCCGACTTCAACGGACAATTAGGACGGCGGAAAAAATCATTGGCACCGCCCTACACAGTCTTGAGGACTTGCACACTGCAAGAATCAAGACAAGGGCACGGAAAATCCTCCTGGATCCCCCGCATCCTGCCCACCACCTTTTCCAGCTACTCCCCTCAGGCAGGCGCTACAGATCCATGCGCACCAAATCCAGCAGACACTTGAACAGCTTCTTCCCTCTAGCCATTAACTCCCTAAACAGTCACTGAAGTAGTCACTCTTCTTGTACAAGAAATATTGCATCTCTCTAAAATGGTTCTATGATTTTCTGCACCAACTGTACAAACTGTCATAATATTGTATTCTACCACTGATCACTTTAGCTCTGCTTGAAACTATGGTTCACTTACATTATGAAATGTCCTTCCATACCCATTTGTCATGTTCTTGTTTATGATGACACTAATGCAGCGTGTATACCGGAGACAAATTCCTTGTGTGTTCTACATACTTGGCCAATAAAGATGATTCTGATTCTGATTCTGAGGATGAAAGGTTTCCCGAAGTCAGGATGGGCCAACGTCACACTGTGTGACAGATCGTGCTTCAGAGTCTCAAACGCACGTTGACACTCAGTGGTCCAGTCCTCCGCTGTCAACTTCACGTGACTTGAAGGGTCTAAAGCAGGTTTCGTCCTTCGTCTGGCTTTACCACCAGTCTTCTGGCCCGAAAGGAGCTTGAAAAGGGGCTTGGCCTTGATGGAGCAATCCTCAATGAAGTGCTGATAATATAGCACCATACCCAAGAAAGACCTAATCTTCTTCTGCGAGGGAGTGAGGCCATCACTGTCCATCAAGTCAGACATCTACACCCCGTTTATCGCTTCCACCTATCCGGGGTCTGTCTGTACCCCTGACTCAGAGATGACATGGCCGAAGAACTTCACAGATCTCCGAAGGAAGTGACACTTCTTCGGCGCTAGCCTGAGATTATGGTTCTTCAAGCGAGAGAAAACCATTTCCAATCGCTCAAGCGCAATCTGCTCTGTCGGACCAAAGACCATGAGATCGTCAAGATAGCACAAAAGGCTAGTGAAGTTCTTGTCACCAAAAATGGAAAGCATCATCCGCATGAATGTAGCCGGGCTGTTCGATAAACCCTGTGGCATCCGGTTATATTCGTGCAGGCCAAAAGGAGACAAAAAAGCAGTGTACTTCTTGTGATCCTCAAACAGGGGCACATTATAGAATCCTGAAGTGAGATCCATGGTGGAGAAGAAGACATTTCCCCCAAGTGCAGCAAGAGCATCAGCTTGATGGGGTAGTGGGTGAGCATCCCGCTGTGTCCTCGCATTAAGCCACCTGAAATCTGTGCAGATGCGCAAATCCCCATTCTTCTTCCACACTAGAACCAATGGAGACGCATATTCGCTAGTGGATTTTCGAATGATGCCCTTTTCTTCCATCTCACTGAGAGTCATTCTCAGCTTCTCATATTGACTTGGCGGCACTCTCCGGTAAGGCAGGCGGAATGGCCTCTCATCCACCAGGTGTATCTTGTGCACAAAGTCAGAGGCCTCCCCACAGTCCATCTTGTTCCGTGAAAAGACCGATTCATACCTCTCAATGATTTGGAAAAGCCTGTCCCTCCACATGTCAGACACAGCACACGCATCCAGGTCCAGATCCTGTAATCCAAGCTTGTCCAATGCCATCTTAATGTCTTCTTTGGACCTTGGCCCCGCGGCATGCATAACAGATTGGGAGAACATTTGGATGTTATCTGACTCAGACAAGTCTTCAGCAGCAATGCAAGGAAACACATCTGCCAGCTTTGCATTTCTTTTCAACACCACTTGTTCACTAGAGGGGTTGATGACCCTCACAGGGAGCCATCCATCGCCCCACATCGGTGCGATAACCCTGCCAACCAGAATCTTCCTAGATCTGCACCTTGATTGAGTTGGTTCGACTATGACCGTGCTGCCAACCGACATCGGAGCGGAGGCGGGAAGCTTAGCCCAAACAAGATGCTCACTCTTTGGTTGTAACATCACACACTGCCGTAACTTAAGTGTGCCAACCTTGTCGGGTACAGTTACACCCCTCCATCTCTCTGCGTTGGAAAGGAGTGAGAAAAAGTGATGAGAGTCATCATCAACAATACTGCCAGGCTCTGACATGAGCCGCCAGTAGCCTTCAGTCTTCCTCATCAGATGAAGAATTTTCTTAATGGCATTACTGCCCAGAATTATGTCATCGGTCTGTCCAGGCACCACAAACATAGGCACAGCTAACTTGCAATCATACACCAACATTTCCACATCGCATATAGCCGAAGGTGTCACCTGATGACCTCCACATCCAACAATGACAACGTCGTCTGCAGGGTAACGTTTCATGTCCGGGTTGCAGACCAGCAATCGTGCCATAGCAGACTCACTCAATGTGCATCCAGTAGAGCCGCTGTCAATCATCGCAGCCAAGGCTATCGTGGCGGTGGTGTAGAACAAACTATCCGACTTCAGAACCTTGTGTGTACCTTGAAAGATAATTGTCTTCTCAGTGGAGACACTGGAAGTAAGCGACTCCAATACTGATTCAAAATCATCTGTCAAACTATTGGGAGAGTTGCTAACTTCATCCACATCGCACTCCCTTGGATGCGGACACATTAGTTTCCCGACTGCGGTGACCGTGAGGACTGCACCTGCGTGGGGCAGTTGCGTCTGGAATGATCGGGTGAGTAGCACAAAAAGCAAAGTCTCTTTTCACGGCAGTGAACGAGTGCAGAATGGTCGGAGTTAGCACAGACAGCACATGGGAGATTATTCAAACCTTCAACCATAGGGAGCCTAGGCCTACGTTTACCAGCAGCAGAAGTTGAGGAAGGATTAGCCCCCTGCAGCAAAACTCTCTCCAGCATGGAAATGACACGCTCAAGAGCCGCAGAGTCGGGCGCTCTGGCTGGGTGGGCTATCCGACCATCATCCAGGCCCGCTGTATTCTGCAACATCTCAACTTTGTTCACAAAAACATGTTCAGTGGGTCTCCTGCTCACCACAGCTGATGCAGCAGCCCTTGAACTCATCTCTGACCGGTACTCATCCAGTATAGCCTGGACCTCAACTGTCGACCACTTGTCTATTGTTTTCGACCTGAATGTCATGGAAAGATCCCTGGATGGGCAATTTTTGATAAACATCCGTGTAACATCAAGAGAAGAACAGTCCGAATCTCTGCCCTGCTCTCTAAGACGGTCAGCGGCAACCTCAGCCGCATTATTGATCCTCAACCAATAGTCATATGCGTCCTCATCATTCTCTGGGAGCGTAGTGTAAAAGTCTGCTAGAGGGAGAGGTGAACAAGGGACAGTAGCAAAATGTTTACGAAGAAGGCCATAAATGGCATCTGGGTTCCGAGTAACATCAACTGCACTGTTTCTTGCGCTAACTTTTACAACATCTTTAGCGCTACCCCTGAGGTTCATGAGGATTTCCTCCGCCTGATGCTCAGGAGCTACATTTGCTCTCCTCATGTAGTTCCTCATTAAGTCTTCCCACTCATGCACATTAACTGTATCAGTGTGATCCCCCTTGAAAGCTGGAGGTTCCCGAACTTTCCTGTGCGGCACGAGCAGAACTTGTGATGAGTCAAGACTTTGTGCGGATGTGTCAACGGCCGTGTCACGTAAGACTGAGTTGTCATGCGTGGCAACGTTGTGTGTTGGGCTGAGATGTGCAACAATGCTATCTGCCAGCTGTTGGCCAACATGTCTTATTATGTCACTCATCTGACCAACTATGTCAGGTGACTGGGGAAAGGGATCTGTCGCCGGTATATCATAGTCTGTGCGCTTGTCATAGGTACACTGCACTGGGTCTGGGAAGGAACTCTGTCCCCACTAACTGAAGTGGCCTCAGCTAGAACCCGCCCATTCCCCTCTGCATGAACTACACCACCCTGTACAGGACTACAAAACTGTAACACGGTCGGGATCCCTCTACCTCTACCAACACACTTATTCAAAGGCGTGCTAAATGTTCCTTGTAAGGAGCTCATCCTGAGACTTCACAAAAAAATACCAGAGGAAGAGAAAAGAAAAATTGCAGAAAGGTACACCAATTGCAAAAAAAACAGTTGAGACGAGAAACACACTAATTGCAGAACATGAGCACACACTGTCCACCTAGTGATATGATGAAGCAGCACAGCGTCGTGGTCCCGGTCCGAAGTGGAGAGTCAACTTGTGATCGACGGGTCACGGCACCAATGTGACGGGGGTCACAACTGGGATGGTCTGAGCTCCACGTCGCTGTCGCCTCAAGAATACCAGACGCATGGAGTGTGGCTTTTTCTTTCTCTTTATTGCTGGAACACAATATGGCAGGCAGAATGGAGAAGTCGCATCGGGTCTCGGACATAACATGTGACTTCCCTCGTAGCTCTCACTCCAATACATCATCCATAACAAGAGAAAATAAACAACAAGACCAAATACAAAACATGGGTGATCGTATAGTGATTATTTACAACAAAAGGAAAAGAAAACGCACACATACTGCTCTTTACGTGATGCCACCGAACGCATCACATGCAGCAGAACGGCTGCGCAATGTACGGCAATGGCGGCCGCGACCAACTGCGGACACACGCCAGCAACAAGCACAAACAGCCAAACGAAAAACGACACGAACAACCACATACAGCAAAACCAACAGGAAACAAACATTACCTGGAACACAATATGGCAGGCAGAATGGAGAAGTCGCATCGGGTCTCGGACATAACTGAGCAACAGAAAAGCACTATTAACTTAGCGGGTAAAACTTGCATTAGACAAAACATAAATTAAATAACAATACAAAAAGCAATTTGGACTTGGGACAAACCAGGGAACTAATTAAACACATCATACCATAGAAAAAGGGAAACCAAAGTGAAATATTGTCTTTAAACTATAAATGAATCCGGACCGTGAATGAAATGCGACTCACCATGTGACTTCCCTCGTAGCTCTAACGAAGCTACGGTGGGAAGCCGGTGCCACACTGTGGGCGGTTGCGTCACTTCCGCCGTAATTTAATAAACTAAATATATCACCCCGTTACATATGGAAAGACATTACGTAATCTAAATGTACCGGGTTTCTCACTCTTTCTTGGTCAAATTAAATCTTCGTCTTTTGCGACCCGCAAGTACTTGTGACGTCACGGTGAAAAGGTGTATACACCATTTTAATCCACGCTCTGACTGAATCCTTCACATTTTCCAGTGTCAGCCCCCTCCTCCTCCTCCTCCTTCTCCTCCTCCTCTTCATCCCCCTCTTGTCTCTTGTCTCCTGTCTGGTTTGAAGGCCCCGAGGTATCGGCTCGGCCTGCCGGGACGTCACGGATGAATATTAAAGCGTCAGTCTCAACGGGCGGACACTCTCTGGCTGCCGATGCAAGGAAATGTATTCCCTACAAAAAGTCATCCCGAGTAACGATAGACGGCAGACATTTTGTGATATCACGTCCGTTTGGATTCATGTTGGTCCTTGTATTGAAGGAGACGGAGTAGATTTTAACACAAATTAAGACTAAGTTCAATGGTGTCTTCTGAGCTAGAATAGCCCAAGGATAAAAAAAAAAAAAACAACAAAAAAACCAACTGCATACTTTTCACCATTTCGAAACAGCCCTTTTCAAAGCAGCCGGTTTTTACATGCTGTCTCAAGCAATGCAGCTACTGCTTTCCCTCCTTCTGATGCAACTTTTCTTTACAAGTAGGCGGCAACCGAGCCGGAATCCTCGGGGCTGGGGGAATGGCTATCCACAAAGGTATAACGGTCAAGCCAACTATTTAACCCGTTCAGGGACAGCGGTTACTACAGTGGACAACTTATCTCAAGTTACAGGGTGCATGAAAGGGTTAAACCGGAGCCACAAAGTTGGAGATGCACACAAAATCAATATTGGAGGATACAAGATGCTTCAAAGAAGATGCTTTTTACGTACTCTGGAAAGTCACTTTTCTGTCATGCCCCCTTTAAAACACTGATTTTGTTCCACTTTGGCTTGTTTGAGAATCTTCGAATTGGTGACTGGCACCATGACTCCTGCCATTTCTTTTTCTTTTTTTTTTTTTAGCCTTCCTGTACCTACTTCCTGAGATCTGTCCTTTTCGCTGACATTTGCGCAAATGCTAAAGGGTCCGCGGCTGTTTGCCTTCCCGCACCCGCCCACCCCACCCACCACCATCCGCACCTCTGTGATGGAAGACAAAGAGTCTGGCTTGGAGCGCTCGGCATATGAATTCAGCTCGGCCCTGATTCATGCCGGGGGATGAAATCCATCTCTGTGTGATGAGACAATGATTTGCCCAGCTCCATTGTGGCGGCGGAGGGCCGAATTTGCATGTAAATACATCGGGGAAATGATTTGGCGAGATGTTGTTGCCCCGCACTCACCTCACGGCGAGTTTTTCCTCGCCGAATAAAACGCATTTACATTTTAAATTTCAATTGAATCACAGGTGAGGCTCACACAAGACCAGATGACAGGGGCAATGGAGATGGGAATGAAAAGGGGGAATCATATTTTAAAAGAAAGCTGCATTGATTTTTATTTATTTTATTATTTTTTTAAGGTCACTTGTGTTCTGTTAAGCGGCTGCTACAAAGGGTAGCCAGATAGGTTTGCTATCTGGGAAAATTATGATGACAGCCCAAGTATGCAGTGTTAGAGCCCTCTTGAAATTGTTTCCTTTCTTTGTCAGTTTCATGGCTTTCACATGCTCAAAAACTCACCTCTCGGGAAAATCATTCTGGTAAAATTGTAGGGGTTTTTTTTGTTTTTGTTTGTTTTTTACGTGTGTGTCAGGGCTAAAAATGTACTTTTTGGAAAATTAATTCCCCCGAGGCAAGTTTGTCTTGGTAACAAGGAATTTTGTAGGCATGTCTTTCTTGATTAGACCAACAAAAAAAGCCTGGAAACATCATGCTTGAAACCAATTTGATTTGAAGCTTTCATTTTAGGCACTATTAGCTCAGTTGGGCCTCGTGCTATTAAAAAAATGTCTTTATTTTTAATAAAACTAGATTTTCTTACCTACCCAAAATTTGGTGGGCATGTCAATCATTGGTACGCCAACAGAAAAATCTTTTCTGTGGGCCATTCAACAAGATACACCATTTCAGAGTAATTTTGACAATTTCCAGGGTTCTTTCAAAGGTGAAGTCATCCATAGAATGTTCCTCATTCCAAACACATCTGAGCCTTGTATAGAGTGGTGAGTGCTTCTAAATTGCTCACAGTTTTTATTGCATATACAGAGAATAACAGCAAGTTAAATACATTGTTAAAAGCACGGGACTCAAATTAGTTGAGTTTCAAAAATGCAACCCCTGAAGCCACTTCCCCTCACCAACTTCATATTTGGTGGTAGTCATGTTTATCGTGAGTAGACGCACCCCAAAAAAAATCTCGATTAGCATGACCCCAGATTCACAGAAAGTCACCCATTTTTATTTGACGCTCTCATTTTAGGCTTGATTTTCTCAGTTGCACCCCGTTGGTGTTTGCGTGACAAGACTTGCCATTTTTGTTCATTTCTGTTCCAAGTTAAAATTGTCACACAGCTGACATTGGGTGGTACGACTGCACAATGGTACCCACACATTACGGAAAGTCATTCAATATTTATAATAGGTCATGTATTTGTATATTGTAGTTGCTTGTTATTGTAATACTAGTGTAGCCTATCCTACCGGAGACAAATTCCTTGTGTCTTCTACATGCTTGGCCAATAAAAATGATTCTGATGATGCTAACATAATTAGCCTGATCATCTCCCGCCTACTCTGATTTGAGTTGGATCAATTGAGGCTGGATCAATAACAAGCCGTGAGCGCTTGTTAGCCTCAGATGCGCAGATCCCCCATTTATGGGCACATTAATCATCTCGTTTCAGGCGGAGGAGTTTAGCGCTTGTCTCTGGACACTTGTCATTTTCATTTGAGGATGTTATGTACGCTGAGATCGTAAATTATCTTCAATCACAGGTACTCTTTGGAGTCAATAATCAAACGTTGGTGTTTAAGGAGTAAAAAAAAAAAGCACATTGCATTCACTGGTGAAGTAAAAGTTGTTGTTTTCGTAGAAGGAATAAAATATGATGTCTCAAATTGGGTCAAGGTTCACAGAGTCTAACACTCTGTGAACCTACCCATCTATGAGACAGCTAATGGCTATGCTAACCTATGTTAATGAATTTCATAGTACAAAATTCACTGTTGCGGATTGTACAGTAATTATATGCTAGCTTGCTAACCATGCTAACATGTTCACAAGCGAATATGCTACGAAGCCATTCAAACTGCTATCAAATTACAATTTGAGCATCGAACCTATAAAACCAGGGAATCCTGACCAAGGAACATCCCAAACTTCCTTCGCTGTCGACTTTGCAGCAGCAGCACTTTAACTTTGCCAAAGCGTTCCCGAGAGGAAGCGGTAGTGGAGCGGGAAGGCCGTAAAAGGAAGCGTCAAAAGGACATTTGTGTAATTCACCGGCGAGGTTACGATTCCCGGCTGAGTCCGAGGGAGTTTGTGTTAAGTGTCGCATCCTCTCTCTAACTCTCTCTCTCTCTCTCTCTCTCTCTCTCTCTCTCTCTCTCTCTCTCTCTCTCTCTCTCTCTCTCTCTCTCTCTCTCTCTCTCTCTCTCTCTCTCAAAATGTAAATGTGAGGAATGATCACGTTTTATGGCGGGGAGACTCTTCGCACTTCACGAGGGAATTCTCCGGGAAACGAGGAGGCTGCTCGAGGGAGGGCAGTCGCCAGAACACACGCGTCGGAAGAGAGATGATCATTATAATGTACTTCTTGATAGACATTAGTAATAAATCAAATGAACGTGTGAGCCTGATATTCAAAAAGCGTCTCTGTGGCCACAGAAAATTCAGTCCCTGAAGCGAATTTCATCTAGCCACATGGAGTTTGGTAGGCTGATTTCTCAGGACGATACCCACCAAAAAGTCTCAAGAAGCTATGCTTGAAAAAATACAGGAGGTCAGCCTTTTATTTTTTAGTGAACATTTTGTGGGATCCTGGTCCTTGCCCGTTAGAATAATTTTCCAAAATTCAGCCCCTGAAGCCAGTTTCAATTAGCAACCTGAAACCTGTGAGATGTGTCTCTCATGAATTTATCTATAAAAAAGTCTCAAGAAGCCACGCTTGAAAAGTTATGTTGTTTTTGTTGCTGTTATTTTAGGGATCCTTTCTAGGGATCCTTCCCCCTGGAATTTCCAGGGGAATATTAAGCCAAAGAGGAAAGTTTGACTGAGAATCATGAAATTTGGTAGGCATGTCTATCATGAGCAGACCTACAAAAACAGATAGTAAGCCTGACGTCTTGATTTGAAGCAGCCAGACACGCAAGGTCTGGCTGCTCCAAACTCCACAAGGTCAGAGCTTGACCATGTGATGTCTTCGCAAGCATTTTAGAGGTCCTCCAAAGTGTCTGACATTTGGTATGGTTTTATGTACTCCTGGAATGAACAGAGGAGGTCAAACCTTTTTCAAACTGTAAATTGTAGTTAATTGTGTGCAATTTTCTGATGTGCCTGAGCAGATGACTACTTTACCACCAGACACGTATTAAATATTCAAATCTCGCCGTCGTCAATTTGCTGGGAATTGTACCTCAGATCGGCAGGGCAGGTGTCAACTTCCCTCTGCGACACCAGTGTACAAGAACCCCTTCCCCACCCCCAAAAAATTGTTTGGCATAAACAGGGATGAATATAGATGTACGGCACCTTCTGTCGCCGACTGCCTCGTCCATTTGTCTCCATTAGAGGTCCATGGGGTGAATTAGGCTGTGCATCTGTTGCAGGTCATGTCTGCAACAGTCAACAGCAGTATTACCGCACAACGGGGGATTGTTGTTTGAGGTTGCCAGCCAAGTTGGACGCCACTCTTTACACCTGTGCACCATTCTGGATGTCCTTCCACCTTTCATTTACTTTCATGACTTTTGGTCTGTTGACATCAATGCAGGATGTAGGTGATGTAGCCTCATCCAGGGATCGATCAATGGATCCACTCAGCCATACACTCTGTGCCTGTTCTTAACCTGTTGCTGAAAAAAACAACTACAAGCCTTTATCTTATACATTTTAACTACTTGTATTCTATTTCATTTTTAAATTTTCATTATTCCATACCATCTGTGCTATGCAGTATGCTACTTAACTCTGTACTACTGTTACACTTGAAATCCCCTTCTGGGGATCCAAAAAGGATTACCGTGATCATAAAGTAAGGTCTACATTTTTAAAATCCAATTTTAATGCAATTTCATTCGCTTATATATAAAGCATATGACAATCGAATTATTGAAAGGAAGTTTTGCCTCCTGTTTGTTTTTGTTTTTTC
This sequence comes from Hippocampus mohnikei, assembly GCA_026261675.1. Lineage (NCBI taxonomy): Eukaryota > Metazoa > Chordata > Actinopteri > Syngnathiformes > Syngnathidae > Hippocampus > Hippocampus mohnikei. The sequence goes on along the minus strand of JAKGUB010000557.1, from coordinate 14,082,294 downwards.
CTTCTGGGATTTGCTTTATTCCTCTGGTTATCAAACAAGCTTTGAAACTGTTTTCTTCCCCAGCAATTTGTTTCCCCAATAATACCTTGTGTCAACTTCTACCGCATAGATTTCAAACAAAAAAACAAACAAACCACCCAACAAAACTCCAGATAATGTGAAATAAATTGCTTCCTCTAGGGAATATGTCTCTTTTGTATATCGGCACCAAATCTCTAAACTCTGGCCATTTCTCTCCCTTCCTGTTCCTGCTGCAAAGAAGCTTGTCCCTGTCTTTGTCTTCTCCAGGTTCCACTATGGTAAGACACTCCTAATCGGAATAAAAGCGTCCAAAGGCTACAATATGTCCAAAAGACCTCTCCTCCGGTTCTGATGCGAGTGTGTAAATGTGACCGCATCACCCCAATCCTGCGCACTCTGCACTGGCTTCCCATACACTGAATATAAATCTCCGTCCACACTCGTCACTGTCTACACAACGTAGCCCCAACTGACCCCAACAAAACCCCTGAACCGACATAGCTCTGCTCGAACACGGTCAGGCCAATTGCACTGTTTGCCTCACGCTTGGGCGGCAAGTACTTGGAGGGTGCTGCTCCCCGTCTGTGGAATGCCCTCCCTGACCACCTCAGGGCTCCACTGATGGTTGATGCACTCAAAACCTTTCTTGGGGAAAAAAAAAGCTTTTCCTGGCTGATTTTATCCGATTTTATCTGTTGACTGGTTTTATTGATTTTTTTCCCCTCTTCCCTTTCATCTGTTGTCTGATTGAATTGCTTTTTACTGTTGCCTGCAGTTTGAGATTTGTGCACCTAATGTAAAATGCGTTACAAATACATTTCTTCTTCATAGTAGAAGTATTCATAACACTAATAAAAATCTGAAGTTTAATCAACATTTCATATGTTCAAAACACATTTTTATATGAGCTGTAAAACTGGAAAACAAAAACAAACAAAAAAAATCCTTGGTTGACCATCGGCCACCATATCTTCGGTGGACTGTAAATTGTGTAGCTTCCCGACCAGTGCAAACCATCCCTCGCTTTGCTGATCCGTTTATTCTCACAAGGGTCGCAGGGGGTGCTAGAGCCTATCCAAGCCGTATTCGGGAAGTAGGCGGGGGAGACCCTGAACCGTTTGCCAGCCAGTCGCAGAGCATACAGAGACGATCAACCATCCACACTCACACCTAGGGACACTTTTGAGTGTTCAATCAGCCTGCCATGCATGTTTTTGGAATATGGGAGGAAACCGGAGTACCCGGAGAAAACACAGGCAGGCCTGAGGAGAACATGCAAACTCCACACAGGGAAGTCGGAGCTGCAATTGAACCTCTGCACTGTGAGGTCGACGTGCTAACCACTGGACCACTGGCCCACCGAACCTACAAAAAACAAAAAGTGTGTATATATATATATACAGTAAACATTCCCATCTAGGAAAATGAATATCCTTCACTCTGAGTAAAAACCTATGCATTAAGATTTTGACTACGATATTACGTTATCGGAACTTACGTAAGCGGAAATTCCACTAACCGTAATCCGAATACACGCAACGCCCACCCAATGCGACAGAAAGACGACGACGACACCTTTTCACTTCGCCGTTTTCCTTCATCAGATCCGAAACGACGACGTGTAAGTGAGTTTTTATTGGCGTGCGTTTTACTGTAATTGTGAATGATTTTAACTTTATTCACTTACGTCCCCGTAGATCGCAACACTAGCTTTTAGAAGCAGTGCCCATTCGACAAGTCATCATTCAACTCCTGATAACAAGCCACCATCCAGCAAGGAAGTAATACAAATGGCAACAAAAATCCTTCAGTATGCACAAGAATCACCAGACATCGGTGATCAACGGGACAGTTACTTGCAACTAGCAAGAAAGCTGTATGACACGCAGGCAAACATTGTCATAAACCAAAGAATGCATCCAACAAAACAATCCAAAATAGACACATTTTTTCCCAAGACAGAAAAAACTAAACATTAAATACTTTACGTATTGTACTGTTGGGATTTTTGGGATACACCTGTATTGCAGTTTTTGTTATATAAACAGATTTTGGACGGTATAGTTTTGCATTTTATTGATTGTGTTGTTACACGTGCATTTTGTCAACATACTTGCCGGTTCATAAAGGACATGCTCATTTCCCACATGAGGAATTTCTGTTATCAGGACAAATTGGACAGCGCAAACACGAGTCCGCACTAGAGAATGTTTACCGTATAACGTAATTTCCGCACTATAGAGCGCACCTGATTATAAGCCGCACCCACTACATTTTTAGAGGATAACCAGTTTTGTACATACACAAGCCGCACCTGTATATAAGCCGCATGTGCCCACATTAAAACATGTAAACGTATTTACAAAGAAAGACGGTACACAGAGAGAGTTTTCAAAGTTTTAATAATATAACTGAACAATAATAATAATATAACTTTCTTCCCAAACGTTGCCTGTGACGCAGCAGCCGTTAGAAAAAAATTACATAAATTGGCCGCATCACAGTATAAGCCGCAGGGTTGAAAGTTTGGGAAAAAGTAGCAGCTTATAGCCTGGAATTTACGGTGTGTATATATATATATATATATATATATATATATATATATATATATATATATATATTTATATATATATTTTTTTTTTTAACATTGTTTTATTTTCAATAAAGACAATGTTCCTTATATTTTCATTCATTCATTTGAACCTGTTTATATACATTGTTTTCTTCCAGCATATTAATTAGCGCACAATTGCTGTATCATGACACCATCTTTATCATTGTCAAAATACTGTGAGCGCCATTTGTGTTGTTTGAATTCTACAAGATGCAGAAAGTTATACTGTTTAATATCAACTATTTCTTCTTTTTTGGGGGGCGTCACATTCTTGAGTTTTTTTTGGAGGGGGGCATCACATTTATGAGGGTTGTCCCATTTCAGAGAATTTGCGTATACCTAATCATCTAACTTCCACTAACACACAGGTCGATTCCGCCTTCATCTTTTTGTCTTCTGTGCGTTGTCTACAAAATGTTTCTGGTAATAAAATCAGTCAATGAAACAAAAATCTCCTTTTCAACACGTACTCAAGTTCAATCAACAGAATGCTTGATGAGGCACTCTTATTTATTATGCCGTCAAAGTGTGCTGGGACGTTGTTGCAAAGTACTCTCTTATTGCTTAGTCAGTGCAGTCGATAAGCTAGTGCAGCGTGGCAATAAAAAGTAGTAAATCATCCACATAATTAACTCAAGTCGAGGCGCTTGAAGTCGTTAAAGCTCAGACTGCTTTCACACCATCGGGTAGTGGACTTGCAAGATGGTCCAAATCGCCCCGTGCGGATTCCATTTCAAATTTATTTCTCAAAGCCCGATTCACTGAGCAACATGAATTTTGGTCTAAGTAATAATAATAATAATAATAATAATAACACCCCACAGCTGTTTTGAAACAGCAACATGGCATTTGGTAGGTTTTGGGCGTAGAACCACAAAAATGCCTCGAAGTCGTCCCCGAAAATCCAGAAGAAGTCAGCCATTTTGGTTTCAAGCACCCATTTTCAAGGTTCATTTCCAGACATCCTTGCCACTAGAAGTCTTGTATAAACAAATAAATAAATAAAAATGGCCTCCCCAAGGCCGATTTGAGGCAGCAGTTTGAAATTTAGTAGGAATGTCTACCATGAGTAGAATGAAAAAAAAAAAACAAGCAAACAAAAAAAACCTTTTCAAGAAGGCTTGCCCCAAACTACAAAGGATGTTTGCCATTTTGTTTTTAGGCAGCCATTTTAAGGATCATTTCCAGATGTGCCGAGCAAAATGAAAATTGGTAAGCATGTCTTCCACGAGTACATAAACCAAAAAGTGTGTCGAAGTGATGTCCGAAAATATCCAGCCATGCTGCCAATTTGGTTTAATGAAGCCAGTGTCAGGATAATTTCCAGAGATGTGCGCCCCTCCATTTGGGGAGGGGAGAAAGCAAGTTTGACTCACAATTATGGAATTCAGTAGGTATTTCTCTCATGAATTGAACCACAAAAAAGTGTTATTAGTCCATGCCCTGAAAGAAACAGGAAGTCTGTCATTTTAGTTTAAAGCAGATATTTTCGGTTAGTTTGCAGGTATTTTTGATGGGGAAATTCAGCCGCCAGTCATTTTGGCACAGCAGCATGAAATGCTAAAGTTTATCATGAGTAGACCCATACAAAGTAAAACCATGCCCAAAACCGACACAGGAAGTCTAGATTTTGCTTGGAAATGACCTTTTTTTTCTTTTGGGGAGTCATCCTTTTCAGATGTCCTTCTAAGACGATATTTGCCCTGTTGCCGAAACAAAGATTGTAAGCGTTTCCTGCTGCTGTTTACCTTAAATGACAAAACCCATGACACATTAGTTTCTCCCTCAGTCGAGTTATCTCCTCCAAGCTGAACTTAGGCCGTCTCTCGGCTTCTGGTTCGATACTTTTGACACGGATGACCTCTCCTTTCCATATGGATCCGAGGCACAAAGCCGGGGAAATGGAGCAATGAACTCTGGGAGCTTGTCGTAGCAGGAGGGTGGGAGTCGTCGACTGAAGGCAAATGCCACTGAGCTGCCAGGAGGGTAATAAATACTCCCAAGGACCGCTTTACGACAAGTCAATAGTTGCTGTTATTAACACACACACACACACACACACACACATACCGGCTGAAGCAAATAAAAATGGTACGTCAGCAGTATATGCAGATGTCTGCTGTCAAAGTCTAAATCACCAATCGGGGCACGACATAAACACGAGTGCCAGGCCAGCAGAAAAGGCTGCCGGGATGCGATGGCCGACAAACACGATCTTCATTTTAAAGAAACAACACTATACCAGCAGTGCTACTTTAAAGCGTCGTTCCATCAGGGCCAGTTTCTCCCCTCGTCTGCTCACTGAACCATGAAGGGAAACCTGGAACTTGCCATTATTTACTGTGACATCATCATTCCTCTTCACGCTGCCCGCAACAAACTCGTTGACGTCTTCACAACTGGCGCGACCAAACATTTGTTGCTCTATAAAAGCCACAAAGGAGAGGACAATTTTCATCTTGCAAAATAAAATTTGGGAGGATTTCATTTTTTGACACAAATTCAAAAATTCAGCCCTTCAAAAGAGTTGAATTGAGCAAGATGGAATGTCTATCATGACAAGCCCCACAAAAAAATCTGAAGAAGTCATGAACATGAAAAAAACTTCCTTTCAGCCTTGCATGCAGGTGGAGAAATACGAAATGTATAATAAAGTGAGTTAGAACAGTCAGCCCCCAATCCAGTTTCACGAAGCAACATAAGAGTTGGGTAGACCTGTATTGCAACAACAACAACAACAACAAAAACAACACACAACACAGCAAGTCTGCCATTTGTGTTTCAAACTGCTATTTTAGTCTTTCAACCATTTCCAGGGGTCCTTGCTAGATAAACTTGTCAGAGCATTTGTCCAACTGCTTTCTGTTATAATCCTGCCTGTGTGTGCCCTGTGTGTGTCTACACATGCCGGTGTTTTATATTCCTCCTCTCTCCACCTGTGGCGAAGGCGCCTCTTCCTCACCTCGCCTCCATTTTTAATCTGCTACTCTCGCTTATTATTAATGCAACAACTGAGGGAATCTCTCTCTCTCTCTCTCTCTCTCTCTCTCTCTCTCTCTCTCTCTCACACACGGGCGATACACAAAGCACAATGTCATATCCACATACAAACAGATTCATTCACGGGCTGGATAGTAAAGTCTCAAAAAACAAGAGTTGTCTTTTCACTCTTTGGCCCGACTAACTTTAAAGTTAATGTTTTGAAGCCAAGGTCAGTGCTTCAAACAATATGTTAAGGCCATCAAAATAGTGTTAGAAGCCTCCAATTGGGTTTCACATAACGGTTAGTTTTATAAGTTGTTGTTTGCTGCCATGTTTCGGGTTTCACAAACGGGGCGTCAAACTCCTTTTTGTCACGGGCCACTTTAGAGATACGTTTTCCCTCGGCGGGCCGCGAAGATAGTGAAACCGAATAAATGTTTAATCATATCTTCGCATAATTTGTACACAACCAATTGATGGTTGACTAGTTTTGAAATCACTCAACTATTTGTTTGTTAAATTGGGTTTAAAGTTTTTTTTGGTTTATTTTTTTTCCAGTTAATGGTCTTTCTTGGTGACATTTCTCTTCAACTCTTACCTGACTGAAAGTTTCGGCTGTCACTTCAGAACTTCATCGGAGCTGTCACTGCTTCCTTGTTATTTGTTTGTTGTTTATTCCATTATTGTTGAAGTGAGTGTATACAGGCTAACCAAATTATTGCAAAATCGCAACGTCATTTATTACACGACACTTTGACTTTTCAGAACAGATTTTTGCAAGGATCTTGCAAGTTGACATGCATGATTTTCTTTCACGGGCCACATAAAATGATGTGGCAGGTCGGATCTGGCCCCCGGGCCTTGACTTTGACATCTTTGGGTTAGGCCAGGGTTTCACTTTCACTATTGTGTTAAATAACATGTTGTCGTTTGAAACCAAGATGAAGGTTGCAAATGAGGCTTTCAAGTCCGGGATAGGATTTCAAACCAAAACTTTGCGTTTCAAATTAGGTGGGGTTTCAAACACGAGGGTTTTGCCATTCCCTGTGGAATCAAAACGACTATTTTTGCTCTCTTGAAGGTTTGCGTCGTGAAAGTAAAGACATCATATGTCCTCCCTGAGTGAGGTCACTCCTCCTTATCACCACTTGCATCTCCAGCGCCTAATTTTGAAAGGCAGGGCTTTTATTTTTGCTTTTTTATCCGCGAGACGGACAAGGACGGCCTGTGCCCGCGTCTGAGACGACAACCCGGGCAGCGTCTGAGTGCTCTGCGAACGCTAATCTGATTTGAACGTCATGGCCGGTCCATCCCGCCGCCACTAAATTTCCGGGCTGCAAATGGAGGCTAATGGGGAGAAGGTCTATATAATTGGCTCTCCATTAGCCACTCCGCCCGCACCTAATTGGCCGACCCGGCCCGGACAATTTGGTTAGCCGTTGCCGAGGTAATTACGCCAGCTTTTGGATAAGAATAACAGCTGCCCTGAGCCGACCACCCAACTTTGTGTTTCGATGTTTTGTCCGCGTGCCAAAGTGTGTCGCTGTGGCAACAGCGATCTCGTTTCATTTAGACATTCGTGTCTGCGAGATTTTCTATCAGATTTAGAACAAGTGCAAACAGCAGCAGTTTTTTTTTGGACACTTTAAGGTTTCAAGCCTGGCTAATGGTTCCAAAACAAAGACTTAAATTGTGGTAATGTATCAAGTTTAGTGTTTCACATTTAGGTTCCAAGCAATGGTTAAGGTTTTAAAAATGGGTTCTGAAACAAAGTTTCAGGGTTAAAGATCGCTTTTAGAGCCGGGGTTAAGATTTCAAATAAAGGATTGGGGTTGGAAGCCACCAATTAAGCTTTGAAAATACGATTTTGAGTCTTGCTCATAGTTTTAACCCTATGTTGCATGGCTTCTGCAGGAGTTATTCAATTGTGGTTTGTTTTTAAATTTAGGGTAGATTATGGCCAAATATCATAATAAATTCACAATTTGGGGAAAAAAATACATAATAGGGGGGTACTTGTGTGCATAATGGTCACTACAATTACCTTGCCAAAAAGCATGGCAGTACTGATAGGTAACACATAGAAACTGTTATTTATTGTGTTCTATATGTTCTATATACTCTTCTGCACAAGTACAATAGGGTATTTGGACCTTTTCATCTCACGGATAGAAATTATTCAACATTTTGTGGACCCTCTTTCACCTTTTCCTCCCGCTGTTGCGCACGCTAGTGACATCTTGAGGTGGATTTAAAAACTAAAACTGGTAACTTGAATAACCAATATGAGTTAAAGTTGTGGTTACTGTAAGTAACCCGTATGCAACATAGGGTTAAACAAATTGTGAACATTTGCTGTCAAGTTTATGGTTTCACAATTTGGGGTTTTGATCCAGGGTTATGATTTCTAAAGGAAGTTTGAAGCTATGTTCAGGGTTTGAAATTTAGGTTTCAAATTTGCATTTGAAGTCAAGTTTGGGCTTTTCCGTTTTGGTTTCGATGCCAAAGTTAGGGTTTCAAGTGAGTATTTGAAGCCACATTCCTGCTTTAACATTTGGGCTTCAGTTTTGGGTTAGGGTTGAAAATTGGGGTTTGAAGCCATGTTAAGGGTTTGAAATGAAGGTTTCAAATTTGCATTTGAAGCCAAGTTTCGGGTTCTGCGTTTTGGTTTCGGTGCCGGGATGAGGGTTTCTGATGAGGACTTGAAGCCACATTTATAGAAAAACATTTGGACTTCAAGTTTGGGTTGGGGTTGTAAATTGGGGTATGAAGGCAAATTTAGGCGTTCGTAGTTGGCATCCAAATCAGAGTTAAGGTTTCAAATTAAGATTTGAAGAGAAGTTTAGGGGTTCCAAATCGTATTTCAAACCATGTTTCATGTTTGCAACATGGGTTAATTCAAGTTTGATGCGAAGGTTTCAAGCTACATGCAGTAAAAAAGAAATAAAATTACAGTTAAAGTGTAATTTCATCCCCCGAGCAACCCTTGTTTTTTGACGCTATGTCAGCATGCGTCGGGTTGAAGCGTGTCGCTGTGGCTACCGTGCTGATGCATTTTGTCTGGTCCTTCATGGCTGCGAGATTTACAATTAGAGTGAAACAAGTGCATATAGAATCGGTTGGGTCTCACCTGCCGCAACGGCCGATTCTGCTTCCATTGAGGCATAGCACATTCAAATAGATCCCATATTTCCCATCGAGAGACCAATTGGACTCATTTGCGCATCCTGATTTCTCCCAAACAACTCGGAAGACAAATCCAATTCAATACAGGAGAAAATCAAATATGTTGCCTTGGCAAAGACGACTTGAAAGATTCTTGAGGTGCGGCAATCATGTACATTATCCCTCTCTAACTTTTGAAATGATATTCTGATGGAGTGGGGTGACTTTCGTTCTCCGTTGCAGAGTTTCCCAGACTTTTAGGCAGAAAATTTGTCTCCTCCCAAAAAATAGTGCAGCCTTTGGAAATGACGATGCTTATCAAACTGCCCGAACAGAGAGTGCGGGTGGTGGTATGCACGGTGAGCAGAGAGTAAAGAGAGGGTGTGGCGCCAGTGATGTGACACATGGAGCTTCGTCTTTAAAGGTTTATAAAAAAGGGTACTCTTGAAAGGCCCTCTTGGGAAAGTCAAATCTCCAAGCATCATCCCTTAAATCACAAGTGTCGAACTCAAGGCCCGGGGGCCAGATCCGGCCCACCAGGTCATGTGGCCCGTGAAAGCAAATCATGTGCGCCAACTTGCTAAAATCTGTACCGAAATGTCAAATCGGCACGTGTAATAAATAACGTTGAGATTTGCGATAATTTTGTTACCCTGTTTACACTCACTTGAACAATAATTTAACAAACCATTACGATTGACTGATTTTGAAACTTGTAATCTATTAATTTGTTGTGTACAAGTAATAATTTTGTGATTTCACTGTCATAACAGCCGTCCGAGGAAAGACATAACTCCAAATTGACTAAAATTAATTTGACACCCCTGCTTTAAATTGTGTATACCGTATTTTCATGACCATTCGGCGCACCGTATTGTAGGGTGCAGTCTCAGTAACGGGTGCTAATTCTGTGTTTGACGCATACACAAAACGCACTGTATTATTGGGCGCAGCCAGGCATGGTAAAACATACACCAGCTTAAACATACGGCATGCATGCACGCACGCTAGAAACACGTTTTTAAAAAGGCAACAGAAGCAAAACTGAGTTCGGCTGTACTTTATTTAGCCATTTAACAATGTACTCACGTTTTTCTCTTCACCTCTTACACGCTCACCCTTCACTCATTGGCGACTGGTACCTGCTAGGGACGTGCCTTTAGCGTCCTCTTACACGCCCACCCTTCACTCATTGGCGGACTTCCGCATGCTTGTCGTCACTCACGCCCGCCTTTTCTCTATATAAACAGCGTGTCGGCCAGAAGTGCTCTCAGTCAGGCTTCGGAACTTGGCTCATACACTAGACGCTCCGCATTATAAGGCGTCCTGTCCATTTTTGAGAAAATTTAAGACTTTTAATGGCGCCTTATAGTCGTGAAAATACGGTAGTACTGTACATCATCACCATAAAGGAGAGATGAAAAAACGGAAAGTTTAGACTCCACTTTTCCTTACTGGCATCACGTGAAACTATTTTCCAAAGATGGACGAAAAAAAAAAGGCCCCTGTGAATTATGCATGCTTGATGCATTTACTTGAATCAGGTTGTCGACAACTATGAGAATGATTTAAGGGGCTAAAGTTATTGCTTATCTCAAATTCGTTTTATAAAGTGTCACAGACAAGCTGAGCAAGAGCCTCTCCCGTGCATACCCACTGAAAAACGTACCGAGCCAATGTATTTATTGGCAGTCGTAAAAGGTAGAATTTCAATTCACGAATATAAACGCTCGTGGCAGTGAATGATTGAAATGTGAAATTGACATTTTATTGTCCTGTGGCGTGAATTGTGTTCTGATGTTAGCAAATACGACTTTCCTTAGAATTGGTTAACTCCATCAGCGTCCGTTAAATATTGTTGCTTCGTGGATTTGCGAGGAACATCTTACAGTCATGGCGGCATGGTGGTCGACTGGTTAGCGCGTCGGCGTCACAGTGCAGAGATGTATGGTTCGATTCTGGCTGCGGCCTTCCTGTGTGGAGTTTGCATGTTCTCCCAGTGCCTGTGTGGCTTTTCTCTGGGTACTCTGGTTTCCTCCCACATTCCAGAAACATGCATGGCAGGTCAATGGAGCATTCAAAATTGTCCCGAGGTGTGAGCGTGTGCGCGGATGTTCGTCGATGTTTGCCCTTCGATTGCCTGGCAACCAATTCAGGGTGCCCGAAGACAGCTTGGATGGGCTCCAGCACCCACTGCAAAGGATGAGCGGATCATAAAATGGACGGATGGATCATATAGTAATGGTTGGGATTTCGGAGTAACCGACCATATGTTACCTGATAGAATGTAACCTGATAACATGATAATCCATCCATTGTAGTAACCGCTGTCCCTGAAAGAGTAAAAGGTTGTGTGCAGGCACTTTTGCCAAAGTAGTTTTAGAATCCCGGACAGCTCCTCAACATAAAGCCACAATTCGGAAAAAGTTCCAATAAGTCCAGCCTCTTCCCTGAGGGGAAGTTTAAGATAATACATGATAATTTTATAGAATATAATAATTTAGAGAATCACTGGATCAAATAATTAAAGGCTTTAAAAAAAAAAAAAAGAAGTGATTTTTGTGCTTTTGGGCAGGTTTTGGGTGAAGAGCAGCACAGCGCTTCTTCTTCCTTCTTCTTCTCCAAATGAAGTATTAATATGCGATATGCATAATTGACCAGCCGTCGCTGTGAGTGCTCTTCAAGAAACTGGCGACAAGGTAGGAGAGTAAACAAACTGGACAAAAAAAACCCTAACATTTGAATTAGCTCGACCTTTTTCAACCCATTTAGAATTTGATTGTTTTAATTAATCTTTTCTCACTGGCTTGATGAGTGATTGTCTGTTTTTTCTTTTCATCTTTTTGCGATGATTTATTTGTAGCAAAAGGTTATTGTTAACGTCTGATGGAAGCAGCCAAAGAAATAACACGTCAATGTTTTAAGTCAGGGGTTAAGGCGTGAAATGAATGATTCCAATCTGGGTTCATGTTTCAATGAAAAAGGTTAGAGTTTGAATTTCGATTTCAAAACGAGTTTGAGGTTTCAAATTAGACCTTTAAGGCAGGGTTACAGTTTAAAATACAGTGTTAGGTTCGCAGGTCATTGGCGGGGTTTTGAATGTGGTTTTGGGTTTCAGATAAGGCTTGAAATTAGAGTTTCAAGCCAAGGTTATGGTTTTAAACATGGTTTTGGGTTTCAAGTTATGGTCTGGAGCCGAGGGTTTTTTTTTTCAAACCAAGTTTAGGGTTTCAAATTTGGCGTTCAATATAGCTCAGTATTTAAAAAAAAAAACCCGGGTTAGGTTTCAAGAAAAGATTGGGTTTTAAACAAGGGTTAGGCATGACTATTAGGGTTTCATTCTAGGGTTGAGGTTTCAAAATTAAGGTTTGATGACAGTTTTATAGGCGGCCCGGTAGTCCAGTGGTTAGCTCGTCGACTTCACAGTGCAGAGGTTCAATTCCAGCTCCAGCCTCCCTGTGTGGAGTTTGCATGTTCTTCCTGGGCCTGCGTGGGTTTTCTCCGGGTACTCCGCTTTCCTCCCACATTCCAAAAACATGCATGGCAGGCTAATTGGTCGCTCTAAAATTGTCCCTAGGTGTGGATGTGAGTGTGGATGGTTGTTCGTCTCTGTGTGCCCTGCGATTGGCTGGCAACCGATTCAAGGTGTCCCCTGCCTACTGCCCGAAGACAGCTGGGATAGGCTCCAGCACCCACCGCGACCCTAGTGAGGATCAAGCGGTTCAGAAAATGGATGGATGGATGGATGACAGTTTTATAGTTAGAATTGGAACTTCAAACAGAGGTTAGGGTTTCAAGACTGGGTTACGGTTGCAACTCGAGACAAGTTCTTAAGTGAATTGCCCGTGTTTGTAGATGTTCCCACTTGACGAATACGATTCAATCTAAACTCTGTTTGTCACTCATACTCAGCAAAACAGAACCAACAAACCCCCCCCCCCCCCCCAAAAAAAAAAAAAAAAAAAAATCCCCTCCAACTCCCATCATGACTCACAACCCTACCGGCCTTTCACTACATCTTGCGATTGGATGCCAAGAGCAGCAAAGTTGCCACGACGACAACATACTGTACTGTAGTGTTCGTGCTCTCGCCGTGTTTGTACTGCATCAGGTAAGGACAAGTTCACCTGTCATCCTTCTCCTCACCTTGATCTTGCACCCACAGCCCCCCCCCATCTTCACCCTCCTCATCCTCCCTTAACCGCCAACCACTTCTCCCTCCTCCCACCCAAGCGAGGACGGATCGCTGCTGCCGGCGGAGAGGCCGTGTTAAATTTTACATGGATTCTCTTTCAACTGTCAAGAGATAAAAAGAAAGCTGCCTCGTGTTTTTTTTTCCGTATGTGTTCGCTGAAGAAGTTGAAGAAGAAGAGGATGAAAAACAGGAGGAGGAGGACAAGGAGAAGGCCAGGTAAGATGAGATGATGATGTAAGACCAACAAGATGAAGAGAACATGTGAACTATCAAAGTGGCTCATGTGACGGATGCGTCAGCACTGATTAGCTCTTCAACTTTGACCCCGAGACCTGAAATAACCCATGGCGCTCTATCATTCCAAAGGATTCTTGCTGTGACGTCTGACAATTCACTCCAGACAGTTGCGGAGATGGTCCGCTGAGAATTATGACACGTACAAACAGAATTGCAACCAAAAAGCAAGAAATTGGGTTATAAATCATTCACGACCAATAGGATTATTTCAAAGACTGTTGTGGAGAAGGTATGCTGAGAACTGTGAACTACGTTGGCCGATCAACAGAAATTCTCCTAACATAAAAAAAAAAAAAAAAGAGATCATGGGTTAAAAATCATTCAGTGTCAGTAAGATTTGTGACCTCTAAAAAAATCATTCCAGGCTGTTGCAGGGATGACACACACAAAAATGACAAATGACAAATAAAAACAGAAATGCTCATAAAAGGTTAAAAAAAAAATCTGTGGTCGTACGTCATCCAAAATCAATAGAATTCCTATGAGGGGAAACAATTCAATTGTGGAGATGGGTCGACTAAACATAGTATTGAAAGAAAAAATCTATAAAAAAATAGCGGTCATGGGCTATCAATAGGACTGTTTTGTGATTTTGAATGACTCTGATCCTTGCCAAAAAATTCTGACAAATACCTCTTTGTGCGGGAACCTGTTCCTTTGAGCCCCCCCATTATTTTCCAGAACTTAAAAGTATCCCCACATTATCCCTTTTGGGTACAGCGGTTACTACAGTGGACAACTTATCATGTTGTCACGTTATATTATTGGTGCATGAAAGGATTAAGTTTCCTCACTTTTCTAGCAGCTAAATCGCTCGTGTTTTTCTGTCCTGTCAATGGGCCAGGACCTTAACTGGAAACTCATTTGCCGATCATTGGCGAGAGTGGAAGAACGTCACGAACCTGGTGCACTCAGGCGAGACGGATCTGGACAGAATTTAAAAGTGGAACTCACAGTGTGAAACTAATCCTGAAAAAAAATTAAATATTAGAGCCCTGAATCATTCTAAATCAAGAGAATCCTGAGTGGTACTATTGGTTTGTTGTATAATGTGCAATTGAAGCACTCAGAGGCTCTCCTTGTCATCTTTGATGGCTGATCTTGGCCTCAAGAGTTCAGTTTTGACAGAAGGAGCAACCCAACGGCGTCTCGACGCCCCTTGGAGAAGAAGAAGAAGAAGATCCACCTCCTAAGTTCCCCTGGGCATGGCTCCCCACCTGAGCCCTCGCGGGGTTTGCCTTCCTGTTGCTGGATCGCTAACGGCGGCTTGCGCTCAGCTCGCGCTCGTCTTGCCAACCGCTTGCATCATTGCCTGTACGATCATTGGCCTTTTCCTGTTTTTTCCCCCCACCCGCTCTCTTGCATGCAGATGATCCTGACGAGAGAAAGAAAGGATGAAAAGAGGGTTGAAGGAGGTGACCCTGACCCAGATACAATCACACCGGGTCCTTGACCTCCTTGATGAAGTCAAGCAGGGAGGATTACAGGAGACTTTGATGACAGCCGCCAAAAGGAAAAGTCATTATTCTTTTCCAGCACATACGATCAAAGAAACAATGTCAACCACTTTTTCAAGGTCGCAAACAAACATCGATATGGATGCGTACAGAAATGAGACGGATGTATTTAACCCTTTCAGGGACAGTGGTTACTACAGTGGACAGGTTACAGCGTGCATGGAAGGGTTAACGTTTGTGCAAGGATGCCGAGTGTCATTTAGCATGTTTGGATTAGATGATTTATTTTCCGTGTACCTCCTTATTTGACCTATCGCACGGGGGCGACTTAAATGCCCAGGGAACAGTTTGGGTTATCAGTGCTCAAGGACACCACAACTGTGTGTCTGGGCAAGGTGGGTCTTGAACCTGGGTCACACGCTGCCAACGTGTTTTCCGGTTTGTTCATGTGACGTTCCGCATAAGGCCCAAAGTGAAATGGAGGACTGAAAATGCCTTTAGGATCAATGGTGAAATGTGTTTAATGGATCGAGTGCTATTGCCTGCATTCAACCTTTGCAGACCAACGGCGCTCGGTTAGCTTAATTCCCAAAGTGTCTTGTCTGGCTTGTGCAGAAGGTAACAGTGGCGGCAGTGCGGTTGTGTTTTACTGGAAGGCCGGTTGGACCCATGAGGTCAATCAAGGTTCTTCTCAACGTTACTGACAGGAGTAGACCAAAGTCGCCGGTCCAGATCCACCAGGACCTGGACCGTGTCGGCCCCCTGTCAATCTAAAACCGCGGTGCATTCTTCACCAGTCTGCCATTTTGTTTTAACATCCAAGGTGACGGCTGACTGAGACGATCAGAAAGCCTGAGAGTGATTTTGCTCTACATTTCTTCACATTTTACCTCTCAATAATTTTTGGCAAAACTTCACATTTCCACACAGTTATAGTTTTGGGCATTTTCTTCATAGTTCTCTTCTTGCCCCAATACATTTTTTCTTTGCAACTCACTTCCCGTAAATGTCCCGATAGTTTTTATTCATATCTTTTACCCACATTTTCCTCCACATTACACTTCCGATCAGTATCTCCCAATTCTTGGTCTTCTCTTCTTGGCCCCGTGTGAAATCCAGCGTTTCTCCTCCAGGGTCCGGCAGCCGTGCAGAGTTTGGGGGACGGGAAGCGTGCGCGTACAATTGCGGGGCGGCGAGGCGGATCACAGACGACGCGAGCGAAGCCAAAGAGGCCGATGGCGCTAGCGTAGCGACGGATGGCAGCAACTTGTTCAAAGGCGGCTGATGAAAAATGGATGTTAAATGGTGTGGAGAGCCGTCGGGGCGCCTGAGACAGTCGCGGGCACATCAAACACCTCTGCCGTATCTGCGTCTTTTTTGAAAAGTGCTGGCAAATCCTTTAGAGGCGAGCCACACAGACGCATTAAAACCACTTTGAACTGTTAAATT
Source organism: Hippocampus mohnikei (assembly GCA_026261675.1). NCBI lineage: Eukaryota > Metazoa > Chordata > Actinopteri > Syngnathiformes > Syngnathidae > Hippocampus > Hippocampus mohnikei. Next base: position 14,066,114 of record JAKGUB010000557.1, on the reverse strand, counting down.
GTTCCCAGCGACATGGACAAAGCACAACATTTTTTTCCTCCGCGTTTGAGAGTAGATAAACAGCGACATTGTTAAATTCATGTCTTGTTTTACTTTCTGAAAGGGAGCCGCATCAAAGGCAGAGCGTCCCCGCTGCGGGACGCAAATTAATGTGGAGAAGAACGCGCTGTGCAGACATTTTATTTCTGTCACCAGAGAATCACGCTTTGACCCTCTCGTAACATGGTCGAAATATTCGAAACATTCTCGGTGCGACGAGAACAGTAATCCGCACAGTGTTAAATTTAGGGAAAGTGAGTGATTATATTTGTTATTAAAATGGAATGTAAATTGTCCAGATGGCGAAACACAAAAAAAAAAAAAACAACACAATCTTCCCAATTAAACGCTGCCCCTCTCTGTGAATTCCCCCAAAATGGCTGCTTCAAACCGAAATGTCACACTTCCACTTTGATGTCCTGAGTTTAAGAAACGTTTTTAATGCATTCTAGTACCCAATTTTGCGTTGATTAGCAAAACTGGAGTCGAGGGTTGATAATATCAATCCCTGCCAATGTTATATGCAAAATGTCCGGCTTCCATCTTGATTTAAGGCATCGGTTATATGGACTTTTTAGTGTGTCCTATTATGCCAGACTGGTAGGGAGTTGAGTTTTCGACTAATCTTTGACGTGATCATGATCAAAACCAAACTTTGACACCAACATTCAATGGCTTTGATATTATCTAGGTGCGGTGTAATAACAATCTAAATATCATCCATCCGTCCATTTTCAACACCGCTTATCCTGACCTGGGTCGCAGGGTGTAGGGAGTAGCAGGGAGTAGCTGAAACCTATCCCGGCTGACTTTGGGGTGGAAGGCAGACTAGACCCTGAACTGGTCGCTAGCCAGTCGTAGGACACAGAGAGAGACAAGCGACCATTCACACCCACATCCACACCGTCACTGAGTGGGAACCGATCCCACACTGCCCGCACACAAGTCAGGCGAGTGTACCACGACACCATCAGCGACTATTCTAAAAATCAGGTTTCATTGAAAACAGGGGTGTCAAACAAAATTTTTGTTGCGGGCCACATTTGGAGGGCCGTTATGACTGAAACCATCTAAAGAAGTCAAGAATAACCGTTGATTCAACTCTTGTTTAATTAACACTAGCAGTACCATTTGTGTCCCTTTTTGGGACATCCTGGGGTCAGCCCCAAGACTGTCTCCTTGTAGGACAGAGTGAAAGGGCTAACAGCCAGGCAAAGGTGTGAAGAACTGCCTTTGTTTTGTAAATGGGGCCGTTCCTGATGCACCACAGGGGGCATCATGGAAGACACCCTGGCTGTTGTTTTACATTTCGGCTCCCAAGAGACATCCTGATTTCTTGGCTGCTTTCAAAATGTTCTGTTTACATGGTGGCATGATTTGAGTTCAACCAATTTGGTCGCTTGTACATTATAATTTCTCAACCGTGACAGTGACACGATTTTCAAAAAAGAAGCTACATATATCTTTTGATGTATATATTTTACTCTCTGAGAAATACTGATTTTATTTTAATATTACAGTTTATTTGAGCAAGTGTTTGTATACACCATAGGTGTCAAACTCAGGTCCTGGAGGGCCAATGCCCTGCATGTTTTCCAAGTCTCCCTGTTGCAACACACCTGATTCAAATGATCAGATCATCAGCAAGCTCTGCGGAAGCCTGACATTGAACCTGACATTGAACCTGAAGCCATCCCTGGAAAGAACGCAGGAAGTACGGCATTTTAGTGTCAAGCAGGCATTTTTCAACTCCAATCTCAAAAAATGTCAACTCCCCAGATCAGATCTTGTGCAAATATCTTGCGTGGGTTGGAGATTTGCTCCCGAAGCTCTAGTTTCCTTCAAACTCAGTTTAAAAATCCCCGTTTGTCACCCCTCCCAAATCTGCCTTGTCCAAAATGAGCTTGTGGCTACTCTTGTGTCTCTTTGATTGGCTGTGAAAGCAGCAGATATTTTCCTCCGATGATCTCGCCAAGTGGCCAAGTGGCGCTGTGAAAGCCCCCTGGGGCCCCGGCAGCCTAACTTAGACCCCAGCTGAGACGGGAGTGGGAAAAAGGAGGCTGCAAAAATGCCTAAAAGCTTCTAATCTCCTAAGAAGTTGCTGCTGCTTGGTGACTGGGGGGAGAGAGAGAGAGAGAGAGAGAGAGAGAGAGAGAGAGAGAGAGAGCTGCAAGTCCAAAGACAACTTTGGAGAATTTTCTTCTTCTTGTGCTGCCGTGTCTTTATCGCAGACGGGCCACGCGCCCCAGGCTGAGCGTTTCTTGGCAAGAGAGCCCAGTGGAATCATGGGAGGCAGGAAGAATGTTGGTGTGCGCGCGCGCGCGTGTGTGTGTGTCAAATAAAACAACACTAAATATTTCATGTGCTGAATTTTCTCTGGAATAAAGCAGCTTTTGTTTTCAAGCACTCTACCCCGCACCGCCCCCACCCAGCAACCCCTTACCCCCGGCCGTTGTCAATATTGAAAGGGTACGGATGGAGGTAGCACACAGGCCACCCGGCACCCAGCAACTGTGACACCCACCGGCCGTTATTTTCATTTTATATAATTATTTAAATGACCATTTTTTTCTTCCTTTGATGTCACACGAATGTCCAGTGGTGCTGACATCCGTCCATCCATTTTCCAAACTGCTTATTCTAACGCAAATGTGCGAAGCGTAAAAGAGTACGTTCTCCTCATAATGTGGGCGGAACAAGGTATCAAACTGTGATAAGGTCTCTCGGTAAGAAGAAAAAAAATTTACTTGCTCCCAGCACCAGTTTCAACTATCCACGTGGAATTCAGTGGCCATGTTTGTAATGACAAGATGCATGAAAAAGTTGTAACGACCGATGCCCGTAATGACCATACACAGGACGCACCGGATTTTAAGGCGCTCGGTGAGCTTTTAAGAAAATTGAAGTTTTTTTTGGTGCGCCCGATAGTGCGGAAAATATGGTAGTTTTGAAAAATGTTTGGGATGCTCTGTTTGGTACAACGTTGTTGGTAGCCTTCTCCTGACATTCTTCTTCTTTTTCTTTCTTCTTTGGCTTGTAGCCCCTCGACTATCTTTTCATCTGCTTCTTTTGCCCCACTTGACTGCGATGATGATGATGATGAGAATTTGGTCACCGTGGCAACCGGCGGGACTCTTGTAGGTCCGTCGCCTCTAATTCAGCCCGTGTTCATTTGCATAGAAATAACATTTGGGGTGGGGTGGGAGGGGGATGAATGAGCTATCCCGCTTCGGTCCCGACACATGTAACCCCCCCCCCCCGTCAACAGCGCCATTTAGCTCGTGACGGGAATGATGAAGATGACACGGAAGATGTGATGCCATCTCCGGCGGTGCACCGCGCCTCCTTTTAATACGACTTTTATTGCGCTCATATTTCATCAAACAATCTCCGCAACAAGCGGCTGACGGTGTAATTAGCCTACGCAATGGGAGAGGGGAGGGTGCGGATGGGGTTCAAAGGGATGCAGGTTTATTCCGGTTAATTGAGGATGCTTCAAAGCTGAGAAACGGCTGAATTGGCGAGATGGCAAGAGGGAATCAGCTGTTCACCACACGGCAAGGCTCATCTAGTCGAAATCTCCTGCTTTGATGCGGATTCGACTTCTTGTGAAACAGTTTTACATTCAGTTCGAAGAAGCAAAGGCATTGTTTGCTCTCTTGTTTCCCGTTTGATGAAAAAAGGGTTGCTTTAATGCAGATCGTTGCTCTTGGTTATCTTTTATTTAAGAGTCAATGGTTATCGTCGAAAACCAATGACTGGAAATCTTTCCTAACCTTGTCTTCACATGGTTCGCTGTAATGCAGATTAGTTCTTCGGAAATCACCCGAGATATCAACCTTTAATGCAGATTGTTCCCGAGGAACTGGTTTTATTCTGGTCAAAACAAACTTTTAAAAGTCATAATTTGCAAAAATGAAATCTGCCACATGGCTCGGCTCGTGGTTGAAAATGTGTGCTCTCACGCTGATAATTCTTCTTGAGAAACAGTTATGCGTTCAGTTCATCTAAGTCAAGTTTGCTACCTTGTTTCCTGTTAAAGTAATTTGCTGTGCTGCAGTTGTTCACTTGGCTTTTAGTTAAAGCAAAACTTTCATGCGGAACATTCCGGTCCTGAGCTGAACGCCACCAATCTGTCTGTGCCTTGTGTTCTCATGACATGAGCTTGCTTATGTGCTGAGTATCCTTCTTGGAAAACATTTTTTGTTGAGTTAAAGCCAATTGTTAAAAGTCAGTCGGCTTTAATGTGGTTTATTGAAATGTGTGACATGTAATGTTGAGGGTTCTTGCAAAGCAGATTTGTATTTAGTTAAAACAAGTGCTTGGAAGTTAAGTTTGGTTGAAACAAAAAAGCGACAACGTGGCTCGAACTCATATAATAGAAATGGTATGCTTTAATGCAGATGAATCTTGAGAAACACTTGCCCTTAGTGAAAACAAGCAGAACTCATTTCAGACTTGATTTTAGAGTGACTGTTTTTGTGCTTTTTACTCTCTTTGTGATTAATGTATTGTTTTATCGTGTGTTGTTGTATGATTTATTTTTGCTCCGATAGCATTTTGTATACACCGGTGGTTGTTTTCAAGTGCTCGAAAGATTCATTCGATGAAAGGATTTGCTTTAATGTGCATTGTCGTTCATGGAAAATCATTTCAAGTCCCACACTTTAATGCGGATTATTCTTGAGAAATCACTTAAAGTCACTTTCTTGCATTCAGATTGTTCTCAAGAAACATTTTTCACTTTTGCCATTAGTTGATTTTGAATTGGCAATTTCCAAGATTCTCAGGTGGATTCTCAATCCTTTGCTTGCCAGTGAATGCATTCGACTTATTGATTTGGATCAGGAATGACTACTGTATCTTGAGAGACGTCATCATCATCCCGCGTGACATCAGCATGTCGAGTAAGCGCCGCTGTGACATCATAAAATATTCAAGCAGTTGGCGCTCATCCGGCTTTAAACAGGAGCGCGGGTCAGAGCCACTGTTCGGAAAATTAAATCCCGTCAAGAAAGGCCTCTCGGAGAGAACATCAATTGTCCATTATCCTCCCGCTCGGTCTGCGGGAGTTTCGCAGCCGCTCTCGCTTTAGTCTGACCAGCGGTCTGCGGGTAACGCTCAAAGCCCCGCTGGGATGAAAATGGCGGCAGCGTGAACGACAGCTCCTATTTTTACTTGGAAGTCTTTTTTTTTTTCTTCAAAAAAAAGCGGCGGTATCCAACTGCGGTCGACTGATGCTAGGCGTGGCCTATCTTCATGGCCTTGCTTTGTTGCAGGTTTGTGTTGCACTTTTAAGCGTCATGCCTGTGAACGATATTGTGACATACTCAAAGGCAAAAGGTGGAAAGCGGCGTGTGTACAGCTCTCACTTGGACAATCATCAATGGCAGCAGTTCCTAACCTTCTATGCCCCACGGACCGGTTTAATGTCAGACAATGTTTTCAGTGACTGGCCTTTAAGGCCGGATGAATAGAGCAAAATAATATGATATGACCTGCATGAAAATGGAGGTATTTTCTAAACATAATAATGAACACGAGGAACGTCCTATCTGGCCACATCACTCTCTGGTTGTTATGGGGACGCTTAAGCGTGCCTTCAAAATAAGATACAACGCAAATAAAAAGTGCATGAAAAATATGACTCACCATCGCCGCATATGCATTTAGTGGTAACGTATCACGTGACCGAGAAGCGCGCCTTGACCTGCGTCAAGGGTGACCTACTGTAGACGGATATGAGGGAATCCGGTAAATTTTCAAAATAAAACATCTTTCACATTCCGAAATGAATAAAACTGAAGTAATGTAAGTTATTAATTTTTCTGTGCGGCCCGGTACCTAATGACCCACGGACCGGTACCGCTCAGCGCTTCGAAGCAACGATAGCAAGCAACGCGACCGTGCCCACGATGCCCCGCACCAACTTGAATACACATGTAAAACACAGATGTAAACATCCCGCCGCTGCTGCCTTCGCTAGTGCTGCTGAATACACATTGAAACAGATAAACAACACGCCAGTGTGGCTGTCACCAGAGCTGGGTGCTATGGAACAGCAGACCTGACGTTACACATGCACAAGAAAGGGGAAAATGAGTGCTAAGATGCTAACACGGAGCTAGCACTATTACATACACACAAGCGAAGTTTTATGCGTCCGTGTTAGCGTTAGCTCCATGCTAGCTACTAGCCAAACCTTTCAGACGTTATTAATGTTTTTATTGATTTTATTTAACATTAAATGGCCACCACAAACACTTTGTGTTTCCATGGTTTCTGACCTTCAACCAATCACTAACTGTCCTGTCCTCGACATCATATGCAGGCGCAGGACCCCGACCTGATCTGGTACCAGCGGAAATTACGTTCCTTGATTTGTTTATCCATTTATTTTTTTCCATCTTATTTTGTTTAGAAAAACAAAAATTAAGAGAACTTGGGAACAGTGGAATGTTTTTGAAGCGCGTTTCTTGTTTTCAAACTAGGTTTGTGGTTTCAAGACTGGGATTCAAGCTAGGGTTTGCGATTCAAACAAAGGTAACTGTTTTGATAAACAGCTGCAAGCCATTGTTGTGGTTTCCAAGTAGGGTTGTAAGCCATGATTGTGGTTTCAAATTTTGGTTTGAAGTCAGGGTTAAAGATTTCAGACTTAGGTTGAGGTTTCAAATTGAGGATTTGCGACAAAGAGTTTGGAAGTAGCATTTCAAGCCCAGGTAAGGTTTGAATTTCTACTGGTTGTAAATGCTGAACATACCGTATTTTCACGACCATAAGGCGCCATTAAAAGTCTAGTGTATGAGCCGAGTTCCAAAGCCTGACTGAGCGCGCTTCTGGCCGACACGCTGTTTATATAGAGAAAAGGCGGGCGTAAGTGACGTCAGGCATGCGGAAGTCCGCCAATGAGTGAAGGGTGGGCGTGTAAGAGGACACTAAAGGCACGTCCCTAGCTTGTACCAGTCGGTGAGCGTGTAAGAGGTGAAGAGAAATAGCACCCGTTACTGAGACTGGTCGTGAAAATACGGTAATTGCCGTATTCTTTTTCCATTAATTGTTTTCATAATGAAGTCTATTTGCTACTTTTAAAATTGTGGTGTGATTTTTTTTTTTTTTGCACTGAAAAGTACAGCTTATTTAAGGTTTTTGTGTGCGTGTGCGGGCGCGCGCGTGTGTGTGTGAGTGTGTGTGTGTGCGTGTGTGTGTGTGTGTGTATGTATGTGCGTGTGTGGTGGTCCGTGAGGGGCGCACGCAGATGTTTTTGTCGTATTTCCGTTCTGTCTTGCTCCCGCTTGGCTCCACGGTGGCGATAAACACCGCAGATGCATGCTGGGAGAGTTTAGCACAGCTGCCACACTGACGCCATCTGCGTCCACGCCTTTTCATTATTCATCCTCCATTTTGGGACTTGTGGCATGGGATGCTTGTCAACGCCCCTCCGCCCCCGCCCACCCAGTCCCTCCACCACCACCTTCCATCATATCCCCCAAGTGAACGCTTCCCCACCACATCGGCTTTTCCTTCACTTTGAGTTCCTGACGCGAATACTCAAGTTTGAACGCGACGCATCAGGAGGACGCTTGTCACATTGTCACATTTGACACGCAGGAATGTAACAACATGACAAGAACAAAGCCGTATTCAAAACAATGGAGCAGAAACATAACTGTAACAACAACATGAACAATACCCAAACACAACAGCTTAACAGTAACAAAGTACAGCAAGAAAATAACCGTAGATTAACGAATTAACACTTTTTTGGGGGGGGTAAATTAACATTTGTAAATTGTTCTCATCTTTCCTGCTTCAGCACTTTCCTAGTAAAATTTGGATGACTTAAAAAAAAAAACTCAAAGCGCAAGAAATGTTACATCCTGCCGATCACGTCGTCCATGTTCAGCAAATGCAATCAATGGCCTTCTCCAGATGGCCGTGTGATTGGCCGCCGCAGAATTTGTACTCAGTCGCGTCGACAAGAGCACTTTTGACTGGCGACTGTTTGCCAGCCAGCGTTGTTGTGCGTTTGTAGCGTTTCCTCTGGTCTGTGTTGAGAAAAAAAAAAGAAGCACCTGTGAGCTGGCGGCCAAACACTCGTTGATGCCTCAAACGCTCGCCAACCTCCGCGTTCCCTCTTCCCCTGTGTGCTTTTAATTACATTTGTATATGTGTGTGTGTGTGTGTGTGTGTGTGTGTGTGTGTGTGTGTGTGTGTGTGTGTGTGTGTGTGTGTGTGCGCTGGTCCTTTAAATGCATGCATATGGACATACTCTGTTTTATGTTTATCGTACAACAAACCCGATAAATCAACGTTGCACAATCTGCCAACGTCAGGCTGACAGATGGAGCCGGCGCATTAGCTATGGCAACATAAGCACAGCAAGCTTCTCAGGTTGATTCTTGAATCCTTAGAGTTGTCTTTCACCCCCCCCACCCACCCTCCAAAAAAGTTTTATTCAAGAAAATACATTTTTTTCCAATCATAAGTTTAAGCTTTTACTCTGGGAAATACTAAATTTGTGCTTGTACTTAAAAAAATGTTTTTAAATATAATGCAGAAAAATCTCCAAAACTAAATTCAAAACTGTTATTGATTTATTGTTGGAATATATCTCATTTCTTAATAAAAAACGAAAAACCTCGTACAATATTCCTATATTTGTTTCTCAAAAAGGTGTCATTTTGTCTCTTGACAAAATATCACTTCAGTCTTGAAGTACTGCTTTTCTCTCTCTTTCTGTCATTGACTACCCCCCACACCCCAAAAAAGATTTCTCTTTTTAACCCTTCCGGAGACAGCAGATACTACAGTGGACATCTTATCATGTTATCAGGTTACAGGGTGCATGAAAAGGTTCATTTTTGTACTATATTTGGTCTTCTCCAGGGAGATTTTTTTTTTAAATACTGCCTTGTCGCCACACACACACACACACACACACACACACACACACACACACACACACACACACAAAACAGCTTCTCAGATATTTTTCCCCCCCAAAGGATTTATTCTTCCATCTTATTAAACCATTTCAATCAATGAAATGTGTCCTTTTTCTTGATTTTTTAAATTGCAGTATTATGCATTTTCTTTCCTCTCAGTTGTCCTTTTTATCTAATAAAATTCTATTCTTCAAGTCGGTTGTCCCCCCCTCTATCACTCCCCACCAACAAAAAGTACACCCTTGAGCCTGAGGTGTTATCTCCTTTCTATCTTTATGTGCGGCGAGTGTCCCCCCCCATCCTGGTCCGGATGATGTCACGCGATAATCATCAGCGGATGCGAATTGACCACGTGGCCAATAGGAATTCCTGTCTTTTCTCTGCCGATAAGGCCGGTCAGCGGCATGATGGATGGCGCCGCGACAAGCGCCCCGTTGACGCGCGTCCACCAGGAGGACGTTCTTGGAGTCTCCCGCGCCTTGCGGACACTCTGAGGAATCCTGGGTAATTTGTCATCATGTTGGGGAAGAGTTGGTCTTGAAGAAATGTAGCTCTCTTAGCCAGCTGCCAACTGCCCCGGATCGTCCGTGTATTGTTCCTGAAAATGTTGCCGTGGAAGACACACAGATGCTAGCAGAAAAGTCCAAAGTTAGCTCAAAGCTAACAGCTTGACTCGACCCGCGATCCCTGCTAGTTCCCGTCACCTTCAGGTGCTACTTTTTCTAATAGCTCTTGATTCATTTGGCATTTTTGTTCTACACAGAAATCCCAGTTTATTCTTGGAATATTCAAAACAAAATGTTTTATGGAGTTGAGTGTATTATTTATTTTAAAAAATCTTCATTTTTTTCATTCTTGTAACAATATAAACATATTAAAAAGAAGTTTATTTTCATAATATTCTACCTTTTTTTTCTGAAATCGTTTGATGGCATTTGTCCTCGAAAAAAAAAAAAAGACCTGTAACATTAAAACTCATTCACTCCAAAAAGACGTATTTAGATGTCCTTTCAGACACCACACATTGAAAAGTCTGAAAGGGTCTAAACATGGCCAGCCATTTTCAGACCATTTTCAAGTACAGTGATACCTCGGCTCACGGACTTAATTGGTTCCTTGAAAGGGTGTGTGAGCCGAAAAGTTTGTCTTCCGAACATTTATTTCCCATAAGAAACCATTAAAATGAGAATAATCCGTTCCCAGGTCCCCATAAACATAATTTTCGACTAAATAAGCCTTAAAACTACACAAAAATATACCTTATTTTATGTATGATAAATGTGCTATTGTATTGAAATTAAAGAAATAAACTGTACTGTATAATAAAGTCATTTTATTTACCTTTGTGATCGTAGTTGATGGCTTGATGGAACGGAGTGGGAGGGGGAGGGAGGGAGGGAGTTACGGTTTGGAAGGAGAGTCACCTTCCATAAGGACTGTAGGTAACTCAACCTCCGGTGTGGCTTCTCTTCTTTGCTTCTTAGAAGGAGACTCTTTATCCTTTTTGCTGACTAAAAACCTCTTCATTGACACCTGTTGCGTGTTAGCGTACTGGTACTGGGACGCTAAGTCACACAAACGCACACCTCGTTCGTGTTTTTCAATGATCTCCTTCTTCTACTCGATCGTAATTTTCTTTAATGTCTTCTTAGGCTTAACACTAGCCTGTGGTGGGGTCTTTTTCGGTCCCATAATAGCAAAAGTACACTCAATATGGTCCAAAATGTCTAGCAAACACCAACCACGTCTGCACTCAAACAAAGGGGGTGACGAACTGGGACGCCGTGAGCGTGCGTCGATTCTCGTGGCCGCCACCGTGGCGCTGTTCGACCGCTTGGTTTGGTTTGTCCGCCGAAAACTAGTTCGTCAGCAGAGACTATATGCTCGCGAATTTAATGTTCTTGAGGCGAAATGTTCTTGAGGCGAAAAGTTCGTGAGCTTAAGCGTTCGTGAGCCGAGGTATCACTGTACAGTCAATATAAAATGGGGAGCTGGGATTAAATGTGTGACGTCTGGAAAGACATCCAAATACATCTTTGGGAGTGAACGAGTTAAATAAAGACTAATCCAATTGGATTACACTTTTATTCTGTAAAAAAAAAAAATGAACTTCCACATACCCGTTTAGGCATAACCCCCCAATAAAGTGACTTCATTCTTGTTCCATTGTGCTCTCTGTATTTCCTTTTTTTCTTTCAAGAAAAAACAATCTTGTAATAATACTCTTGGTGGGTGGGTGGGGGGATACGGAAGAGGATTAGGGCCAATGAAGAAAAAAAAACAAGGTTGGCAAGATTCTCACTTTAATCTCAGAATGTTGACTTTATTCTCAGAATTCTGACTTCTGAGATTAAAGTCAGAATTCTGAGAATAAAGTGAGAATCTTGCCAACCTTGTTTTTTTTTCTTCATTGGCCCTAATCCTCTTCCGTAGAAAAAGACCGTTATTATATGAAGGCTTTCTTTTGTCTGAAGAAAGCACCAATGTACTGAACGAGCACCTTCGTTTATCAGCGGATGACTCTCTGTTGTGGCAACCTGTTGCTATGCAAAATTTGTCGTCTAAAAGACCGCAAAATAAACGAAAGGCAGGCAACTTGCACTCATGTGTGGACATGGTCGTGTTTCCATGTGCTTATTACGCTCCACTTGCTGAAAGTTTTCTGTTGTTGCTTTCTTGTTTTCTCGCCGTTCCAGCTCCCGACCCCCCTTAACGCCTCCCTCCTGTCGCCCTTTTCTCGTTCATACAGCACAGTGGTCAGACACACATTTGCTTTTACAGTAATGTGAAAAGATTTCCCCACGGGAGGGTCGCCATGATGGCTTTTCACGTAACCGAAGATGATCTAAAGTGACCCGCTCGGGCGGCGGCGGCGTCGACATGCAGATGCCGACGCACGCATCCACATTTCATGGCAGCAACACATGAATTATTTGTGTTTTGGGAGCCTGGCAGATGTGAAAGGCTTGATGAAAGGAAATAAATCAGGCGGCGGCGGCGGCACAGAGTCATCATCCCCGCTGACTGAGCCAATCAGCGACAAATAACTCGGCGCTGGTGAGTTTGTCGCGCCTGTTCCCCCACCGGGCCAATCAGGAGCCTTTCAAATGTGCCCCACTCAGGATTCAACCACGCACACATCTTAACGAAGGGGGTTGGGGGATGAAGACCCGTTTATAGTAATTCTACTGGTATCTGGCTCTTTTTATCACATAGGAGCCTGGCTATTTGCTGGCCGTATATATACTCGGTCATCCCGCGAAGAGAAAAAACTGATTCTATGCACAGACCATTTCCGCATTTGGGTTACGACAGCACGCTAATTTTGGTCATTAGTCGTAGCGGATATAATTGATAGCATCCAACACTTAAATTATACTCGCAGTGTGCTGGGATGACGTCAGGTTACGGTATTACCTTTCTGATTGCTCCAGTTATCTAATTGTCGGCGAAGCGATCGAAGCACCGTGTCTAATTTAATTTCACAGTACTCGCAGGTCCCTGTGAACATTAACTTGCACAGCTTTTTATTTTTTTGCACACGCTCAACTCAACTTAGTTCACAGAGCGCAAAAACAATCATAACGTGGACCATCCATCCATCCGACCATTTTCTAATCCGCTTATCCTCACAAGGGCCGCGGGGCTAGCAGGAGCCTACCCCAGCTGTCTTCAGGCAGTAGGCGGGGGACACCCTGAACTGGTTGCCAGCCAATTGCAGGGCACACAGAGACGAACAACCATCCACGCTCGCGATCACGCCATGGGACATTTTATAGTGTTCCATTCACCTACCATGCATGTTTTTGGAATGTAGGAGGAAATAGGAGTACCCGGAGAAAACCCGCACAGGCACGGGGAGAACACGCAAATTCCACACAGGAAGGCCGGAGCCGTAATTGAACCGTAGGGGTCGATTCCGATTGAGGTTATGAAACGCAAAGACAACCAATAATCAAATAATAATAATGACAAGCATACACTACCAACTGCACGAAGCTTCGCGGCGAGGCAGCAGACATCATCGCCTCGCTAGAGCTGGCTTGCCTTGCGGGGACAGCGGGGGAGAAAGACAGAGTGAGAGAGCGCAAATTTGTGACACACCGTGAGCAAAGGGAGAAGCAGAGAAAAAGACGGTGGCGCTAACTGCATAAGCGTTCCGTCACCTTTGTAGTGGCGGCTCACTGGGAAACGTGTTCCAATAAAAACGCCGAACATAATAGCCGGCACACCACAGAGTTGTCTGGAGTAGAAAGCTATTCCTTTGTCTTTAAAAAGTCCCGACTTTTGATTTTATTTCCACCTTGAAATGCACCACCTGCGAGCTCTTGACTCGACCTATGACACAAACCCACGTTAACCAAATTTGAATGGGGTTATTTTTCATCCAAAAAAGGCTTGAAATAATGCAGTGCATGTAGTCTGTCGACGCCACGGATTTCTAATATGACCGGACTGACAATTGGCCCCTTCTGGCTGAAGCCAGAGGACAACCGTCTTACTTTGCCACTGGTGCTGACAATTTCTGTTGGCTTTAAACTGAAAAGACTGTTTATCAGTGTGTGTTATATGCTAGTATGGACTAGAGACAGCCTTTCAAAGAACACATATCACCGGTTGCATATTCAGAGTAGATTATTTTATATCATGAATCGTGATTTACAGCGGTTCGATTTACATTTGGCAGCCATTTTTTAAAAATACCGATAGGCTTTGCTTTCATTTCCTTGTTCATGGTTCTGACAACATGATGCAGACGAATCTTTCGGTAGCACTCGCAGATATGCCTTGGAAGAGAAATGTTCCAATCACATTCTTACGAGCGGAATGTTCACATAGCGCTTCTCCCAGACTTGTTGTATGGCATTTTGAAACAGAAAACGGTGTGAAAAACAGCGCAGAGAAATCAATGTATTCAAGTTAGGTGCGAGTAGCAGGAGGCATCGCAAGATGGCCACCGGTGGCTTCAGTTCTCGCTACGGCGAGTAAGCATCATTGTTAGCCCATTCATATGCAGTACATCTCTGGTTGATATTTTCTGTGGAAAAATAGGGTTAATACGTTTAAAAATCAAGATGTGAAAAAAATACGTTTGTTTCTAGAAAAAAAAGATTATTCTTTCCTATACTTTATGAGGATACAAATTTACTTTTGTCGCATAATGCTTATTTTTCTAAAGGAAATGCAAATTATCAAATTTATTCACATACTATGCTTTTTTTTCTCCCCCACAAAAATATTTTTACTACTATCACATAATATATTTATTCTCTCACATCCTATTTATAAAATACTTTTTCCTCTTTTTTTTATTATTTTTCTCCCAAAACATGAGTACCTTATTTATTCCTCCTTTTAGACAAAAAAAAGAAAGAAAAATGAGTGATTGGATTTTTGAAAATCCCCGTCCAATTGACTCCCACTAGTTGTCGGCACACTAAATCGTTTTGTTGACAACGCAGCGAAAATAAAATAAAAAAATCCCATCAAGTCAAATTGAGACCTGAATGCTGTTTGTCTGCAAGCGCATCACGCGGTGAAAATGATTTGATCCCGTCGGAGACGTTTGCGTAGACGTCCTCTAAGGAGAGCTGTCAGCTTGTTCCTGCGCCAATGAAGAGAAATGAAGCCTCGACGTTAAACGCCGGCCTGGAAAATTGCGTGTGACAGACGGACAAACAAGGCTAAATTTGCTGTCTTTCAACTGGTTTCATCACGCCGCCGCCGAAGCAGCGCTCTCGACACAGACAGCAAGCATCCTTGTTGGCTTTGACTATATGCACAACAACGACCCTGTTCAGAAACTATTCTTCTTTTTATCCCTGCATTCAAATAAAAGGAAAAAAACAGTTGCTCGAATTATTCCAGGAGATGCATTTCGGCCAAATAGTTCTTAATCTTATGTTTCATCGAGACCACTAAACCCCAAATTTAAAGCTTAGCCCTTACTCTAACCACCAATCCATCACCCTAACTGCTGAACCCCGAAATCCTCTCTACCTACAGTATCTCTTTCCCAAAAAAATTAAAACAATGTCAAGTCTCATGTTGGCTCGAAACCCATCAATCCATTTTCTGATCCACTTTATCCTTACAAGGGTTGCAAGGCGTGCTGCAGCCTATCCCAGCTGTCTTCGGGCAGTAATCGCAGGGCACACTTCGACGAACAACCATCCGCACTCACATTCACACTCACACCTAGGGACAATTTAAAATGTTCAATCAGCCTGCCAGGCATGTTTTCGGAATGTGGGAGGAAACCGGAGTACCCGGAGAAAAACCACGCAGGCACATGGAGAACATGCAAATTCCATACAGGGAGGCCGGAGCCGGAATCAAACTCAGTGGGTCGAAACCCAAATAATAAAAATATGTTGGAAGACGTGGCACAGTGATCGTCTGGTTAGCACGTCGGGCTCACAGCGCCGAGGTGCAGGGTTCGATTCCGGCTCCGGCCTTCCTGCGTGGAGGTTGCATGTTCTCTCCGTGCTGTGAGTTTTCTCTGGGTACTCCGGTTTCCTCCCACCTTCCAAAAACATGCATGGCAGGTTGATTGGGCACTCCAAATTGTCCCAGGGAGTGGTTGTGACTGCGAATGTTTGTTTCTCTATGTGTGCCCTGTGATTGGCTGGCAACCAGTTCAGGGTGTCCCCCGCCAACTGCCTGAAGACAGCTGGGATGGGCTCCAGCGCGGAAAAACGGATGGACGGATGTTTGAAGATGAGTTTCAAAGATAGACAGAGAGGGGGCAAAGCTAATATTTAATATGAGGGCATTCCAAAGGGAGGAACCGGCAACAGAAAAGAGGTCAATCCCCTCTGAGGCGCCGCTTAGTCCTCGGTACCTCCAATAGATTCGCTGAACCTTAAACCTCAACTCTAACCGTAATCTAGAGATCCAAAATCTCTGCACAAAACTTGAACCATATCGCACAAATCTCAAACCAAGACCAAAACCTTTAGCCTATACCTACCCTCAACTCTGACTACCCGATGAATAAACCTGAATCTGAACTTGAACCATATCCTAAAACCGTAAACCCTGAAGCTCAAACGTTGGGTCGTCTGCAGTCGTGCACTCCTATTTTTTTGTCAAGCCACACACGCGAAAACAGGATGCTTTGGATTATTATCGGAAATTTCTGCCTCATTGTGGGATTGTGTGATTCAGAACAAGAACATGAGTTGTTGATCTTCAGGACACGCTTATGTCATCCTGAGGACATGATGTTTGTGTCTATGATTTGCTTGGTAACAAAGTGGAACATTTGAGGACAAAAGAAAATGTTGTTTCGGTGCTGTAAACAAATCAGCGGAAAGGTCAGAGGGTGTAATTGGTCAGATTTGTCTTGGGGATAACCGCTGCTGACATTTGTTAAGATTGGTTACAGATACCGATTAACGACGCTGACATTTCACCCTTGCCAATAAGCAGCGCGGGGAGGAGGGGGGGTTGTTTTTTCCATGAAGCGCTATGCGATTTTGAACATAAAGCCAAACCAAATTGTCTTTGTGATGTGAAATCTGGTAGTCCTTGTCTCTCATGAGTGGACCTGCAAAAAAACTCCTCAAAGAAGCCATGCCTGAAAAGACACTGAAAGCCTACTATATACCAACACAACAACAACACAAGTTGACCCACAAAAAATGTACTATTTTTAGGTTGCATTGACTTTGTATCCGACGGCACTGTGGGCGACTGGTTAGCACGTCCGCCTCACAGTGCAGAGGTGCAGGGTTTGATTCCGGCTCCGGCCTTCCTGTGTGCAGTTTGCATGTTCTCCCCTTGTCTGTGTGGGTTTTCTCCGGGTACTCCGGTTTCCTCCCACATTCCAAAAAACATGCATGGAAGGCTAATTGAACACTCTAAATTGTCCCTAGGTGTGACTGTGAGCGCAAATGGTTGTTCGTCTATGTGCACTCTGTGATTGGTTGGCAACCAGTTCAGGGTGTGCCCCTCCTGCTGCCCAAAGACAGCTGGGAAAGGCTGCCGAACACCCGCAACCCTTGTGAAAATAAGCAGATTACAAAATGGACAGATGAATTGATGACTTTGCACTCAAACCACATTTTTTGTTTTTATACAGACTGTTTTATTCAAAATTGGAGTATCATGACTTTACTAAGTTTTACTTTTTTTTTTTTTTTGCTCAGCTTACCTATCATGAGTACATCTTCAAAAAAGTGAAACAGAAAGTCAAACTTTTTAATGTAAGGAAGATCATCTCCTAAAGCCAGTTTGATGTTTCCTTTGGGAGCGTAGGGTTGAAAAAGTAATCTAACGGAAAGCTGAAAAGCTGATGACCATGGGAAGTAGTCGGCCTACTTCAGACTTGAAGTTCTGCACTTGTATAATGGCGTGTCGAGTTTTCATCATTTCGTCAGGGCGGAGCACAATGCGAATTTCGACAAGTCACCATAAAAGAGGAAATTCCCAAATCAATTCAGCTCTGCAAGGTCAGATGAGCTACAACCTGAATCATATCGGGGGCCCGAGTGTTCTCACAGGTATATGTGAGGTCTGCAAATAATCATCCTCAAACTCTTATCGTAAAAGTCTCACCAAAGATGACATTTGAGTGTTTTGGGTGTCGCCGTGTCTGAGAGCGCATTGTCATAACAGCTGCAGAAAGACCAAAATTTCTACTGCTTCATAAATCCTGCCGACGGGAATGTGCTTCAGGGTTGCGTTTTTCACCACGGGGACGTTTAAAAAGCCAACAACGTCCCTCCCGCAGATAGGAAGAACAAGTTAACAAGTGATGGACAGCATATATATATGTTTGTGTGTGTGTGTGTGTGTGTGTGTGTGTGTGTGTGTGTGTGTGTGTGTGTGTGTGTGTGTGTGTGTGTGTGTGTGTGTGTGTGTGTGTGTGCATGTGTGCGTGTGTGTGTTTTACTTTAAGGCTGGACGATTACGATTACAGTATCGTTATATTTGAAGGGAGTCAATGCTAATTCACCATTAGCATGTTAATGGGATTGTACAGTGATTTTAGCATTAGCATTGGTGATGTTTTTCAAATGAAGCTTTCATTTTGATTGCCTGTAATTCTTTTTGTTGTGTGTTTAGTTTTCCTTAAACGCCAGCTGGGATGTGACTAAACCGCTTCAAGCACGCTCAGGGAGGGCAGACTCACGTTCAACGCGTTACATGCTTGCTGCTCCGGCAACATGGTGCATTCAGGGCACTTTCACAGCATTGGGAACTTGCAGACACATTTTTGGCGCGTTCATCGTTTTTCTTTGACGAGAATGTTTTTTTAAGATCGAGAGAAGCCAAAATCACAACTACATTTCGAAATTGCCAGGCCCTCCATTGTATGTGTGCGTGGGGAGTGGGGGTTGTGCGTCTGTGTGTTTCCATGTCAGTGTTTAAGTGTCTTTGTGTGTGCGTAAGTGCGTGTGTGTCTGTCCTTTTTTCAGGTTGATGTTCATGTGTGTGAGTGTTGTGCATGTCTGACTGTGTTTACATCACTGTGTCTGTGTGTTAATATTTGTATGTGTGTGTGTGTTTATGTTTTTGCAGATGTTTGTGTTTCACTGTGTGTCTTTGTGCGAATGTGTGTTTGTGTGTGCGCGTGTGTGTGTGCGAGTGTGTGTGTGTGTGTGTGTGTTTGTGTGCGTGCATTGCGCGGGTGTTGGGTCCGCATCCCGAAATAATCCAATTCCACGGAGAATGAGTCAAACCTGCTTTGAGCTTCAGAGTCGAGCAGCATGAAAACGAGCCGGAGAGTCCGAAGAGCTGAGGTGCGACCTCCCCCAGGGAGAGTCAGCTCACATCCCTTCCGGCTGGATTCACCAGACTTTTTTTTTCTTTCTTCTCTTTTTTTTGTCTTTGCTGGGACATCTGGTCTCTGGCATTAGAATTCCCACAGAGTGCGGGAAAAGTGATGCAAGCGCAGAGCATCTCCGAGTTGTCTCGAGAAAACCTGAAAGTCTTTCATCCGACCATTTCTCAGCCTTTTTTTTTTTTCGTTTCATCGTTTGACTCACTGGCTAATCTCTATTAATCAGACAGATTGAAGGCAAAACTCTTTGACGGTGCACAAGCAAAACTGCTCAGACAAACGAGGAAGTGACCTATGCACTGGCTTCTCCTGCTTTCAACATTTATCATCTTCATCACACAAAAAACAAAACAAAACAGTAGATGTTTTATTTTTCACCTCTGAATGCAACACACCAAAGAAAGTTGGAAATGAAAATGCCCTGATGAGTCGTGACTCATTTGAAACCCTACTTTGCAAAACTAGCCTTGAATTGATACCCTAATTTGGAAACCATATCCTTGCACTTGAATTTATCCTTTGAGACCTGAAATAATGTTTTGAAACCTTAATGTGGGATTCCAAACCTAGTCCGAAGCCCTGCACCTGTCTTGAAACCCTATCTTTAGCTCGAAACTGTAATGTCAAACTCTTACGTTGCCTTCAAACACTTAATTGAAACGCTGCCCCGTCCCCAAAGTGAAGGCCATAAAGCAGCTGTTTTAAAGGACTATGTTGCTGTCTATTCTTGGAAAAGGAGGAATCAACTTCTTCTAGTTGTTGTTGCAGAAGCTGTTTAAAAAAAACAGTGGTGGCGGTGGTGTAAATGGGCATCGTTTGCATAGCTATTCAAACTCATTTACTGTACTTCTTCTTCTTCCCACTTGATTGGGCCTCATTTGCCGCCTTTTCACCACCAATCGCCCGAGTGTTTGTTTGACTGGAGGGGCCGCTTGATGATGATGATGATGATGATGATGCCTGTTGAAACGCTATGGCTATGGAGTGAGGGCTTCTAATTTGGAATCGTAAGCCCTACTTTTAAGCACTAACCTTTTCTTGAAACCCTATTGTGAAATGCTAACCCCATCTGAAATGCGCGTCTGAAATCTTAACCGTGGCTTAAAGCCCTCCTTTTCGACATCAACCTCATCTTGAAACCCCAGCACTGTCTTGAAACCCTAGCCCTGTCTGAAAACTACACTTTGAAATCCTATCCCTGGGCTTGGAACCCTTCTCTGAAACCCAATCCCCATATGAAGACCCTAATTTGAAATGTTATCCACACCTTTAAAGCTGTACTTTTAAATCCCAAACTTGTTTTCAGACCCCTCTTTGAAACCCTCCGTTGAAACCCTACCCCTCCTTTAAAGCTCTAGTTTTAAACCCTAACACAGTCTTAAAATCCTTATATACCCCCTGTCTGAAAACCTTACTTTGAAATCTTAATCCCCATTTAAAGCCTTACTGTTAAATTCCAAAAACTAGCCTTCAAATCCTGTCTTGAAAACCTAACCCTTGTTTGAAAGTCTTCTCTGAAATCCTAACCTTGTTTTAAAAACCTATTGTGAAATCTTAACCTTGCCTTACAGCCCTACTTTTAAACTTTAGTCTTATTTGAAACACTGCATTCTTAACACTGCCTTAGAACATTTTTTTAAAACCCCAACACTGTAACCCATTTTTTAAAGCCCTATTTAGAACACTAAGCCTGATTTGAAGCCCTACCCAGACTATAAACCCTTATTTAAATCAACCCCTCCTTGTTTGAAACTTTATCTTGGTTTGAAAATGTTAATTCGAAATACTGCATCTGATTTAAAACCCTAATCAGTAACCTAAATGTTACATTTTGAAACTCAAATGTAAAACCCCAACAATGGCTTGAAACTATACTCCACCCTCCATCTCAATCGGTTTGGTCCGAGGAAGCCGCCAACCCTTGTGCTGTCCCGCCATCCCTTCACCTCAATTTTATCTTTTTCAACCCACTCTTGTTCCTGACACATCACCTCCAGTCATCCTCTGACAAATTCTCCTCCTCAACTAAGCTGCTTCGTCTTTCTCGCGTGGCAGGGTTCCCCGCCCAAACATGTCCGGTGAATTACAGCCGACAGGGGAGTGTTGAGGCGGAAGTGACCTATCGGGGCCAATTAAAAGCCGACGTAGAGGCAGTGGCGGCGAGCGCAATTTTCACGTTGGGTCTTTAATGACACGACCGAGTTCCATCAGCTCGGCTGAGTTCGAGAGTTTGTCTCGCAATCGACACGCTACTTCATGAACGCTCGGCATCTGGCATTTTGTTGTGGTTTTATGAGGGAGAAGGTATCCTCTTTATGATCTTAGAAGAGCCGTAAAGTTCACAAGAACAACACGTTGCTCGTTGGCTTGCGTCCACTCACCAAGAATAAACTAGGCTGACAGTTTCAGAATAGATTGTTGACGTTCCCACCAATGATCACTCGACTGCAGCTGATCGTTTCTCTTTTTAACCCATGCTCAGCACAATGGGAAAGGACCAAAGATCTCAGTGAAGCAAAATTAATTTCCCCCTTTCCAAAAAGGAAAAATAAATGTTTTGTAAATGTCACTTTGAACAGAGAAAATTGTTGATGAAACCTGAAGGATTTTTAACCCTTTCATGTACCCTGTAACCTGATAACATGGTAAGCTTTCCATTGTTATGACTGCTAAATCATAAAGTATGTAAAATGAATCTTGCTACATTGTGAAAAATCTCCCCGCCCTCAGAAGCGGCGAATTTTGCTTTTCCGACCTGGAAAAATAGATGCTACTTCCTTGTAGTGTACTGTATTTAGCATATTTCTATTATATTCTTCACCACATTTGTGCAGCAAAATTATATCTGCTTAAAGTCTCTGGCGGGTGGACTATATCCCACCGGGTCATAGCAGAGCTTTTCCATGCCGCGACAATAAGGAACTAAAGCGATCACACCAACCCAAAGCTCCTCTTCACTCTTCGCTGGCTATCAAGTCGGTCTTAAATTACTAATCATTAACCTCTCACATAAGACTCCCACATTCTCTCGATGACGTTATGTATACGTCCAGCCCGTTATGAATGCGCTATGTATACGCCCAAAATTGAAAAAAATCGATAATTCAGCGTATGCCAGCGTTTTAGGAAAATCTGAACACGCACTTAGGGCCAACAGCAAGGCTCTCTAAGCAACCACGCCGGTGGTCTATTCAAAGGGAAGATGCATTTTCAGCGTGCAGGCACAGCTAGCTAGCTAACTAGCTAGCTAAATGCTTGCTAGCAAGCTAGTTCCTGTTTCAGTCACACCCCCCCAAAAAAATCTGGAAAACTGAAATGGTGGAAGACAATTTAACATGATATCTACACAATTCAGTATTATCTAGTTCTCAGTCTTTGTGTGCTTTTAGCAATTACCCAGCAAGCTAAATGCTTGCTGAAACTCCTGCAGCGAGCAAAAGGGGGCTCAAGCGTTCATATAGTGGGAAAGGGACAACTGACTTGGCCGTTTCAGCCACACACACCCCCCAAAACATCTGGGAAACTGAAATGGTGAAAAACAGTTTAACGTTACATCTCCACAATTCCGTATGACCTTGTTCTCGGTCTTTGCATGTTTTTTGCAATTACCTTCAAATGTGTCTTCAGAAACAACTCTCTTTATTCTCTTGGCAGGGTCTGCATTCCTAAACCCCTTCCTCAGTAACCCCAAAACCTGAACCGAGCAACAATCCTTTGACCCGAAGCATAGCATCTTCAACCTAAATCTAGTTCTAACATTAACCTTTGTCGTGATTCTGTTTGTTTTTGTTTCCTCAAGTGTCTTTTTTTTGTCTCCACCTGTTCTTGTCATCCTCGTGTTAACCAATCAGTTCCCTCAAACCTTCCTGTCTTGTTCAGATGTCCCTTGTTGTCTCGTCAGCTTACTTGTATTGAGTTCCCTGGTTTTTGTCAGTCTTTCACTTCCCCACACAGTGCTCGACATCACATTTCAACATTTTCTGTTGTGAAATGTGAAGGTATCATCCACAACAATCACAACGCAGCCTCCAGACTGTGTTTGAGTGACAGATGTTTGGACACGTAGCGCAACATTCCTGGGCGGTTGTCAATCGCGACGATGTGCTTATCCAAGGAGCTGTCAGCATTTGTTTTACGGTGAGAGAAAATGAAGAACATTGCCCACTTTTTTACAAAAGAACAAAAAGGCACATTTTCAGGTCGGGCTTGGACCCGGCTGGATGCGCGGACTGCTAATATGCTGCTGAGCATTCACACTGCTTTGTAATCTTGAGAAACATGTGACTTGTTTTATCTTTGAAAGAAAAGATGCTGCGTAGATGAGCGTTAAAGAGGTCAAGGGTTGTTTTCTCAAGTGCTGCTTACATGATTAAATTATGAACAGTTGGAGGAGGGAAAGTTCAAAGACAAAACTTCTGTTTTTTTTTCCCCCAGTTCCTTCCTTGAATCTAGTTTCTCGAAAAAAAAAAAAAAAAGAATGTGCTTTGCTGTGCTTGATTTTTATCAGATCATTCTCACCACAGTCGCCTCAATTTAACCGAATATCTAACATTTTCTAAGCATATCCCGGAACTCAAAACCCCAAACGTCAACCCAGGTCTCGATCCTAACATAGCTCTGATCGTCTAACCCTCTCCCGAAATCTAACCCTTGAACCAAACCCTCTAACCCTAAACGTGTAATGTTCTAAACCTAAATATAATCCACGACTTGAACCATCTCGTCGCAACCCAAAATCTCCTAACAATCACCACCACTTTTACTACAAATCCCCTAACTGTAATCCTAACTCTAATCATCTGACCCATAGCCTCTTGGGTTAAGCCTTCATTTAAGAATCGAGCCACTCAACCCTAATCTGAACCAATGAACCTAATTCCAACTGTGACCCCCTTTACGCACGCACTAAATCTAACCCTCAAACCCCAACCTTGGCCAGTATCCTTCACCCTAAATCTAAGCCTAAACACAAACCCTTTCAGCATAAATCAAACCACTGAACCCCAAATTTAACATCCTCACACCAAACTTCACCACCCAACCCTGACCTTAATACACCCAACTCTTTAACGCGGATCAGTTCACCTGAATCTAATCTGAACACTGCTGACCCGAAATTTATATCTCACCTCCTCACCCAAATTCTCAAATCGTTACCCAAACCCTACCCACCCTGTCCTAGCCCTTTCTAAACCCTTTCAGGGACAGCGGTAACTACAGTGGACAGCCTATCATGTTATCAGGTTACAGGGTGCATGAAAGGGTTAAACTAACCCGACCACCTGTGTTTCCTTGTCAAGGTTTTGCCCCCCCCCCCACACTCTTAATTGTCCCTAGGTGTGAGTGTGAGCACGGATGGTTGTTTGTCGTGCGCTTGGCTGGCAACCAGTTCAGGGTGTCCTCCGCCTACTGCCCGAAGACAGCCTGGATAGGCTGCAGAACCCGCCGCGTCCCTTGTGAGGATGAAGCAGATCAGAAAATGGATGGATGGATGGATCGAATTGGCTAACTGATTATCAGATTGTTATGCGGCGATACAGCAGGCCAGGTGAAGAAGAATAAAAAGGCAATTCAGCCAGGATGCAGGAAGGAGGTTTTCCAGTTTTCTTTATTTTCAGGAGTGACAGATGACCAGCCCACATGTAGCACTGCTCTCCAAGTTGTCCGGGCCCCCAGTGACTTCCTCATTCCTCTTATAAAGGGAGTTCACTTGAGCTTCAGGCCAATCAGGTCCAAGCAACAATTGGCCTTTCCCAGGTGGTTGCAATTACCTCATCTGAAATGATTAGCATTCTGCAAAGTGCATTAAGTACAACACAGTTTTGGATGGAAAGAAATGTGCACCTTTCTTCCATCCAAAACCCACAAAAAACAGAAATCTCAACAGATGTCTATTGTCATCATGACATCGCTTACCCCCTCTCCCCCAGGTTCCGACAACCTCGACAAATAATCAGCAATAACGTTCTTCTTACCCTGGCAATGCTCAATGGTGAACTGGTATGGCTGAAGGGCAAGACACCACCGCAGTATCCTGGCATTCTGGTGTTGCATGGAGTGCATCCACTTCAGAGCGCGATGGTCAGTTTGTAACTTGAATTCTCTTCCAAGGAGGTAGTACCGAAGGGAGTCCACAGCCCACTTGATGGCTAGAGCTTCCTTCTCAATGGTTGAGTATTTCTTCTCCCGTTCAAAAAGTTTCCTACTCAGGAACAGGATGGGTCTCTCCTCACCAGCACTGCCTTGCACCAGCACCGCACCAAGACCAACATCAGAAGCATCCACTTGCACGAGAAACTCCTTGGAAAAATCTGGACTCTGCAATACAGGAGCTTGACAGATGAAAAACTTTAAGGCTTTAAAAGCTCGTTCACAGTCTGCTGTCCACGGTAGAGGAGATTCAATGTTCTTCCTTGTGAGATCTGTTAAGGAGCTGCTAATGTGGCAAAATGTGGAATAAACCTCCTATACCAACCAATCAGTCCAAGAAATGATCTCAGTTGCTTCTTAGTCTGGGGAATAGGTATATTCTCCACAGCCTTCACTTTCTCCACCTGGGGCTTTATCTTCCCTTTCCGATCAAATGTCCCAGGTAACTCACCTCCTCTTGTGCCCAGGAGCATTTCCTCTCATTAATGGTGAGACCAGCCACCTGTATTTTTCAAGGACAGTCTTAAGGTGCAGGAGATGGTCCTCCCAACTCTCACTGTATATCACGACGTCATCGAGATAGGCAGCCGAAAAACTGGAACAGTCCTTGAGAATAATGTCCATTAATCTTTGAAAGGTCGCAGGTGCTCCATGCAGACCGAATGGTAAAACTGTGTAGTGGAAGAGCCCTAACCCCGGAATCTGAAAAGCGGTGTATTCTTTACAGTTGGGGTCGAGCGGGATCTGCCAGTATCCTTTACAAAGATCGAGAGTTGTGATGAATTTTGCACTACCCAATCTTTCCACGAGCTCATCAATACGAGGCATAGGGCAGGAGTCAAAACATGAGATGCTATTGAGCTTCCTCATGTCTGAGCAGAATCGTAGTTGAGGTGAGTCCTTTTTGGGTACCAACACAACTGGGTTAGACCATTCACTTTTAGATGGTTCTATGACCCCCATATTGAGCATTGCTTGTACCTCCTGCTTCAGTGGTTCCACCTGCCACTCTGGAATCCTGTATGGTCTCAAACGCACAGGTTTATTTTCTTTGAGCACAATCTTGTGTGTGATGAGATCAGTTCGACCAGGTTTATCTTTGAATAGTGAAGAAAATGATTCCTTTACCTCTGCCACTTGAATTTGTTGCTCTGGGCTGAGGTGTAACGGGGTCACTTCAGGATTACTTCCCTCCCTCTTGGGTGTCACCTCAGCCTCATCCATCTCCTCTGTCTCAGTCACTGGAATTTCTCTGATGAAGAGACTTTGGGAGCTGGGTGTCTCCGATTCCTTCTCGGCATATAGCTTCAGCAAATTCACGTGAAGAATCTGCTTCTTCTTTGTTTGTCAGGGCAGAGAATCTCATAGGTGACGGGTCCTATTTTCCTGGTCACAGTGTATGGGCCCTGCCACTTTGCCAGTAGCTTACTTGGTCCAGTAGGCAACAATATTAACACCTTCTGTCCAGGGTGCAAATGTCTCTCTCTGGCATGTTTATCATACCATACCTTTTGTTTTTTCTGACTTTCCTCCATATGTTTCTTTGCCATGTCTCTGAAATTCTCCAACCTGTCCCTCATTTGAAGAATATAGGAGATGACACTGTGTGAGGTCGCCTCTCCAGCCACCCAGTTCTCCTTCAGCATGTCCAGGGGTCCACGGACCTGTCTACCATAAAGCAACTCAAAAGGTGAAAACCCAGTTGACGCCTGGGGCACTTCTCGATAAGCGAATAACAGAAAAGGCAGCCATTTGTCCCAGTCTTTACCAGTGTCATGAATGAACTTCCTCAACATTTGTTTTAACGTTCCATTAAATCTTTCAACAAGACCATCAGTTTCAGGATGGTAAGGAGTGGTTCTTATTCCTTTAACTCCTAGCTGGATATATAGGCCTTTCATCAGGTGAGACATGAAGTTTGTGCCTTGGTCTGTTAATATTTCCTTAGGAATGCCTGTTCTTGAGAATAACTCAATCAAGCACCTGACTACATGTTTCACCTGCATTGAACGAAGTGGATAAACATCTGGATACCTGGTTGCATAATCACAGATTACAAGAGCATACTTGCATCCTGAGCTACTCTTTGGCAACGGACCGATAATGTCCATGGCTATCCTGTCATATGGAACACTCATGATAGGTAATGGCTGTAAATAACCCTATCCGACTTTTTAGCTGGTGCTACCATCTGACAAGTGCTACATAGCCTGCAATATTCCTGCACATCTTTATATAGCCCTGGCCAATAGAATCGCTGACTGACTCGGTCATATGTTTTTGCCTGTCCGAGATGTCCTGCCCATGGAATAGTGTGTCCTAAATGTAGAACGAGCTGCCGGTACATGGTTGGAATGACCAATCTAGGTGTTGCTGTGTCAGAGATATACAGTAGATCATCTTTTAATATAAACGGGTCCCCAGTGATCCCTTGCAAGCTCTTTTTGCCACCCACTGGCACCCCATCAATTTCAAAAACCTTCTCAAACGGTGATTTTAAAGTTGGATCATTTTTCTGATGTTCTCTAAAATTCTCAGGAAGCTGCCACTCCGGGTTAATGATTGGGTCCTCAATACCAGTCTGTATTGGGAGGTTAGTAGGAACACTTCCCCGGTTCTTTTCCTGCCTACGTTGCCGTCTAGTTTTCTTTACCTTGCCTCCTGCTTGGACAAGTGTATCATCGAGATTAGGTAACGGTTCCAATCCTTTAGTTTGAGACCTAGTGATTGCCATGCATGTGCAATTTTTCGAGATTTTCTGGACAACATGGTCCAATATAGGCAAGTCATCTCCCAAAACAACATCATAATATAAATTCTTCAATACACCAACCTTAAGTGTGAAAAACTGGCCCTCAATCCCAAAAGTCAAATTGGACGTGGGATAATCCTGACTGTCACCATGAACACAAGTGATATTTACAACCTTCTCATAATTGAGCAAGTCACTACTGACTAAATTAGCTTTAACTAGTGTTTGATTGCTGCCTGTGTCAGCCAGTGCTTTTACCACTTGCCCATTTACAGTGACAAAGGTTGTATGTCTATGTCTGAAATGACTTTCTTGAAATATTTCTTGCCCCGCTCTAGGCACTGAACAAAATTCTACAGGTTTGGGTTTTCGTACAGGACACATGGAAGCCTTATGGCCAGGTTGTTGACAGTTGAAACAAATAAAGTCACCTTTAGGTTGTAACTTTACAAACTGTCTCCGAGCCCCAATGTCAGCATTACCCAAGTCTGCCGGTTGAATGGGTCGGTGTCCTTCATACTTGAGCTGCCCAGTTGGCCCCTTCTTCCTGTAGGGCTCCCGGTGTGCTGCCATGTAGCGCTCTGCCAACTCTGCTGCTTCCTCCCCAGTCTTAGGATTGTGCTCCTTTACCCAAATTCGGACCTCAGGTTGAAGAACTCTCAAGTACTGCTCCAGAATGACAATTTCTCCAATCTGGTCTTTGCTGCGATGGTCTGGGCGCATCCACCTCTTGTACAGTCCTTTTAGTCGGTTGTAACTTTCTCTGACAGTCTCTCCCAAGGGAACGATGGTGCTGCGAAACCTCTGCCGATAGGTTTCTTCAGTTACGTTGTATTTGAGTAACACTGCCGCTTTAATAGCTTCATAGGACTCTGCCTGCTCTTCATCCATGCCAGCATATGCTTCAAGTGCCCTTCCAGTCAATAAGGTCACTACTCTGGCAGCCCACTCATCATGCCTCCACCCCCAGGTTTTAGCTATTCTTTCAAACCTAACAAAAAAACTTTCTGCATCCTCACCCTCTTTAAGATCTGGAATTCTGGGTTCTGATACCCTGGGAATTGCAGTTTGACTTACAGTGGGAAACGGTGGAGAATGAGCATATGGTAGGTAACCCTGAGTTGGAGTTCCTTGTGCCGGAGGAAGGTTTGTCAGCCTAAACATTCGAGGTCAGGGGTTTGGGCATGTGGTTTAGGAGGAGGATAATGTTGACTTATTTGTCCATCGAATGTCTGTTCATGCTTCCTGGTGTGCATCTGATCTCTTAACTCATTGATCTGTTCAATTAACATTTCCTCTGTACGTTTAGAGTATTGCATAAAGTCTCTTATTTCTTTAACAATTCCCTCATCTAGTAGATCTCTGGTCGTACTCACTGTCACAGTCTTGGGCCGAACCACTGGTTCCATGTCACTTGGCTCAGCTCCACCCTGGGCTTGGGAACCGTCTGATGCATCAGGGACAAAGGCAACAGCTTCTTTTCGGGGTAACTCAAGCTCCAGGCTTCCCCCAGCCTCTTCAGCGCTCTCCTGTTGAGTCTGGTTTGGCTGTGCTGCTGCACGGGTTCTTCCTCTTCCTACATTCCTCATCTTGGCTTCCTCTTTTCTCTTCGGCAAGGCGTACCAATCCCACCACTGCCACCAATTGTTATGCGGCGATACAGCAGGCCAGGTGAAGAAGAATAAAAGGCAATTCAGCCAGGATGCAGGAAGGAGGTTTTCCAGTTTTCTTTATTTTCAGGAGTGACAGATGACCAGCCCACATGTAGCACTGCTCTCCAAGTTGTCCGGGCCCCCAGTGACTTCCTCATTCCTCTTATAAAGGGAGTTCACTTGAGCTTCAGGCCAATCAGGTCCAAGCAACAATTGGCCTTTCCCAGGTGGTTGCAATTACCTCATCTGAAATGATTAGCATTCTGCAAAGTGCATTAAGTACAACACAGTTTTGGATGGAAAGAAATGTGCACCTTTCTTCCATCCAAAACCCACAAAAAACAGAAATCTCAACAGATGTCTATTGTCATCATGACACAGATTGATATTAACCTTTTCAGGAACAGCGGTTACTACAGTGGACAGCTTATCATGTTATCAGGTTTCAGGGTGCATGAGAGGGTTAAATAATGCACCTGTAGATTTGAATGTTAAACGGTACAAGTTTCATTTTTTTTGTCCCTAATTTTCTCCCTGAAAAAAAGTAACTTGATTAAAGATGCTCCGCAGTTGTTTCCCTGGCTGGATAATTGATGCACCTGCAACTTTTAATCAACCGTCTCATCTGTTATTAACGCCTTCAGCGTGAACGTGATACAAGTAAGCGACTTCACCGGCGACCGGTTGGCTCACAGCGACAGCACATCTTGTTCAGGGCGAGACGTCGACATCTGGCGGTGGAGCCGAAGGCGGGGTACCGGAAGGTGGGGGGGAGGAGGTATTAAGATGTCCCGTGACAATACATCACGGTAAGATCCTGCGCGGCCATATGCTGCTTTTTAAAAGCTGTCTCTTTTGCCCACTTTGCTTGTTTAAAGAGAGCTGGCAAGATACTTAAGGAAGTGCTCGTTAGCCAGCGTGTTTGAGAGGACTGCGGGGGGGGGGGGCTTTTTTCCATCTATTTTTTTTTCTAGCTCTCAATATGCTGACCAGAGGCTCCCTATGCAACTCTTCTCATGTGGATTTAGTGTTTGCTTACCAGTCAGATTACACAATAGCATCGAACCAGCTTCCGGTTGTGTG
Organism: Hippocampus mohnikei; assembly: GCA_026261675.1. NCBI lineage: Eukaryota > Metazoa > Chordata > Actinopteri > Syngnathiformes > Syngnathidae > Hippocampus > Hippocampus mohnikei. The sequence goes on along the minus strand of JAKGUB010000557.1, from coordinate 14,035,703 downwards.
CAGTTGTCTCATACCACCAACGATACACCCTAACAGTAACTCTTTAAGGATAATCACAAACCCTAAACCTGTCCTAACTGTAACCCCAAATCTAAAATCCCAAACCCAACAATAACCTAAACCAGACTGAGGGTTTAAAACCCAAACCTAACCCATAAAATGAAATCTCATCATAATCATCGGTCTCAATCTAAATCACAAACCTAATCCTGAACCCTTTTGGACCTCACCTTTGTTTGAGAAAAGTTTGGTGTGAGGGTAGAGATTTATTGTTATTCATTTATTTTTTGCTTTAATCCCTTAACATAATTCTCAACCAATGTCTCAGAACCCTCATCTCAAATCCTCTTTTGCTCACTTTGCCCAGCGGGGACTGAGATATCCAGAGAGCGCTGGTTGGCTACTTTAAGTGCTCATTAGTGAGCGTGTCTTCAGGGAGGGGACCGGGGGGTTCTCAAACTGCTGACTAGAAGCCCACTCCCCACCCACTTTTTCCCTTCCCCGGCGACAGTTTGAAGCTTCCAGTTTGAAGACTGTCCCCACCACCGCCGCGCGACGCTTCTAACCAAAGATGCTACATCCGCAAAAAAGTAACAAGAGCCAATTGTCGTTAGCGTCTGGATGGAAGCCAGCGCTGAATTAAGTGAGGCTGACGGCAGCGAGATCGCACAAACCCTTCGGAGAAGTCACGTTGATGGATGTCGAGAGGAGTCTGGTTGCGCTTGCTAGCAAACGAACCCTCCAGGAGTTATCCCTCACGTCGGACAAAAAAAATAAAAATAAATGTCTCTCTAATCCTCATCTAATTGAAGGCCCCCAACCCGAACTCCCATCTGTTTACCTCCTGCTCCCTGAAGCCTAAATTTAACCTCTTGCCCAAACTCTCGCCTCATAATCTCTGACGCTAACTTGACCCACAACCCTGACCATTTACTCCAATAACCCTTACATTTACTTCTAAAGCTACCCTCTCAACACATAATCCCTAACTCTAACCATATTTCCTTTTTTTATAATCATCTTCTGTATAATCCGTAAATCAACACCCACCAGACGTCACTGAGTGGGAACCGATCCCACGCTGCCCGCACACAAGTCAGGCAAGTGTACCGCTACACCATCAGCGACCTAACCCCAAATTTGAACACTAATTACGTATTCTACTTTATACATTAACTTATAACTTTAACCTTAAACCCTTATTCCGAAAGCTCCTATCACACTGAGCGGCAAACAATTTTTAGTATTTGCGAAGGCGACAAATGTTGCAAAGAGAATGCAACATTTGTCGCCTTCGCGTTCTTTCAAGGCCCCAAAAGTTCACCAGACATTCACCAACAGTTTTAGTGTTTCTTCTTGTGACAGGCTTCGAAAACACTCACACTTGTTCACTGCTCAGTGAAATAGGGGCTTAATCTACTGATTTCTGAACCTTAAACATAATGTAACCACCTAACCTGAACTAGGACTCAATAGTGTATCTAACGCTAACTCTTGACTTTAACCCAACCTCTAACTTTGACCCCTAGTTTCCCCGGCCCTAATCCACCACGAACATCCTAACCATAAACTCACGAACCTTAACTTAAAAAAAATCCTATCAACCTATATCCACTAATCCTAATTGTTGAATCCCTAGCCACGAATCTAGCCCGGACCCAAATTCCAAAAACCATAGTCCAAGCCGTTGGTTTTAGAAGCAACACTAACTCGCTGCTGGTGATGGTACCCTGGCGGGGTTTCCCACTGTTTTGTCGAGGAAAAAGTTTTACTGCAGTCAGTCGATTCACAGACAGGCCCCTTCATCGTTGGAAGGGATCTGTCGGCCGCTGATTGATGTGAAGTGATGTTCCTTCCCTTTCGGGGATGACGGCGTGGAGCGGTTACGAGACAGATGGAAATAAAAACGAGACTTGAGAAGTGCTCCAATAGCAAAATGAGCCTCGGCGGTGCACTTTGGGGAACGACTCGGGCAACCTCCATGACCTCCGCTGTCAGAACAGCCGCGATCGTGCTTCATAGCGAGATGTGACACTTCCGTCATTTATGTCTATAGACTTCAAAGACCAAAATATTTCCATAATGTTTCAAGCATCTACCGTTGTTGGCCATTTCTAAGCTTTAATGTACCGTATGACATTTAAAGTCTAAACACCGCTAATGTACCCAAGCCTTAATGAAGCCGGTTCACGCCACATTTAATATCTGCACACCTAATGTATCATATTTACATCCTATGCAATATCATACACCAAAGTGTATCTTAATTGCAACATCTGAACAGTACAAATGTACTTTATCAATATAATATCAAATTCATATATATATATATATATATATATATATATATATATATATATATATATATATATATATATATATATATATATACCACATACATGGATCACTGAATGCTTGGAGTTGTATAAGGTGAACAGGACCCTAAGAGCCTTTGTTGCGAACTCGATGAGGATGTGGAAAACCACACTTGAAGCCAATGGCAAGCCACTTACCCAAGTGTCCATCAAATGTGGCATATACCAAGGTGATGCACTCTCCCCACTGCTGTTCTGCATAGGACTGAACCCCTAAGCCAAGTAATCACCAAAACAGGCTACGGATACCGCCTCAAAAATGGAGCTACGATCAGTCACCTCCTCTACATGGATGACATAAAGCTGTATGCTAAGAGCGAAAGGGACATAGACTCCTGACCCACACAACCAGGATCTACAGCAGCGACATCGGGATGTCATTCGGGCTTGAGAAATGTAGTCGGATGGTGACTAAGAGAGGAAAGGTAGTCCGCACTGAAGGGTCTCACTCCTGAAGGAACAATAGCAGACATTGAGGACAGCTACAAGTACCTCGGTATACCACAAGCCAATGGCAACCTCGAACTGGCAACAAGGAAGCGGCTACGGCCAAATACCTCCAGCGGGTGAGGCAAGTCCTAAGAAGCCAGCTCAATGGCAAGAATAAGACCGGGCAATAAACAGCTATGCCCTGCCAGTGATCAGATACCCTGCAGGAATAATCAGGTGGCCAAAGGAAGAGATTCAGACCACGGATGTTAAGACCGAAAGTTCCTAACCATGCATGGAGGGTTCCATCCCAAATCCAGCACCCTGAGACTGTCATGCAAGCCAAAAGGAAGGAGGCCGGGGACTAGTGAGTGTGAGAGCCACTGTCCAGGATGAAACATCCAAGCTCCATGAATACATCAAGGAGAAGGCTCCAACGGATGGCGTACTCAGAGAATGTCTCAGACAATGTGGAACAGAGGATGAGGTGCTGGAAGAGGACCATCATGGGAGGACAAGCCCCTACACGGGATGTACCACCGGACCATAAGTGAAGTGGCTGATCTCAAGAAGTCCTATCAGTGGCTAGAGAGGGCTGGCCTGAAGGACAGCACAGAGGCACTCATCCTGGCTGCTCAGGAGCAGGCCCTGAGCACCAGAGCCATTGAGGCCCAGATATACCACACCAGACAAGACCCAAGGTGTAGGTTGTGCAAAGAGGCACCCGAGACGATCCAACACATAACTGCAGGGTGTAAAATGCTGGCAGGAAAGCTTACATGGAACGCCATAACCAGGTGGCTGGCATAGTCTACCGAAACATCTGTGCCGAGTATGGACTGGAAACCCCAAGGTCAAAATGGGAAACACCTCCCAAGGTGGTGGAGAATGACGGCGAAGATCCTGTGGGACTTCCAGATCCAGACTGACAAGATGGTAATGGCGAACCAACCAGATATTGTGATCATTGATAAAGGGCAGAAGAAAGCCGTTGTAGTGGATGTGGCGGTCCCAAGTGATGGAAACATCAGAAAGAAGGAACACGAGAAACTCGAGAAATACCAAGGGCTCAGAGAGGAGCTGGAGAGAGCCTGGAAGGTAAAGGTGACAGTCGTGCCTGTGGTGGTCGGAGCACTCGGGGCAGTGACCTCCAAATTAGATGAGTGGTTGCAACAGATCCCGGGAACAACATCAGACATCTCAGTCCAGAAATGTGCAGTGCTGGGAACAGCAAGGATACTGCGCAGAACCCTCAAGCTTCCTGGCCTCTGGTAGAGGACCCGAACTGAATGGGGGACGGACACCACCCGAGGGGTGAGATGAGGATTTTTATATATATATATTCATTCATTCATTATCCGAATTATCCGAACCGCTTCATCCTCACTAGGGTCACGGGGGGTGCTGGAGCCTATCCCAGCTGTCTTCGGGCAGTAGGCGGGGGACACCCTGAATCGGCTGCCAGCCAATCGCAGGGCACGCAGAGACGAATAACCATTTGCGCTCACTCTCACACCTAGGGACAATTTACAGTGTTCAATCAGCCTGCCATGCGTGTTTTTGGAATGTGGGAGGAAACCGGAGTACCCGGAGAAAACCCACACAGACACGGGGAGAACATGCAAACTGCACACAGGAAGGCCGGAGCCGGAATCAAACCCTGCACCTCTGCACTGTGAGGCGGACGTGATAACCACTGGTCTACCGGTGTGTGTGTATGTGTGTGTGTGTGTGTGTGTGTGTGTGTGTGTGTGTGTGTGTGTGTGTGTGTATATATATATATATATATATATATTTAAAAAAATCCTCGTCTCACCCCTCGGGTGGTGTCCGTCCCCCATTCAGCTCGGGTCCTCTACCAGAGGCCAGGAAGCTTGAGGGTTCTGCGCAGTATCCTTGCCGTTCCCAGCACTGCACATTTCTGGACTGAGATGTCCGATGTTGTTCCCGGGATCTGTTGCAACCACTCATCTAGTTTGGAGGTCACTGCCCCGAGTGCTCCGACCACCACAGGCACGACTGTCACCTTTACCTTCCAGGCTCTCTCCAGCTCCTCTCTGAGCCCTTGGTATTTCTCGAGTTTCTCGTGTTCCTTATTTCTGATGTTTCCATCACTTGGGACCGCTACATCCACTACAACGGCTTTCCTCTGCCCTTTATCTATGATCACGATATCCGGTTGGTTCACCATTACCATCTTGTCAGTCTGGATCTGGAAGTCCCACAGGATCTTCGCTCGGTCATTCTCCACCACCTTCGGAGGTGTTTCCCATTTTGACCTTGGGGTTTCCAGTCCATACTCGGCACAGATGTTTCGGTAGCCTATGCCAGCCACCTGGTTATGGCGTTCCATGTAGGCTTTCCCTGCCAGCATCTTAAGCTACAGTCCCATATAGGTGCCGGATCAACACGGACCACATCCGGCACGATCCGGCGTGTGGACCGTGTAGCCGCCGTGTAGCTCCGCGGTGAACCCTCTTCGTCCTGGATTGAAACACGGCGGATACACGGACTATCATGGAAGAACAAGGAATATCACGGACGATGACAGATAGACAGGGTGGCAACAAGGACGTTCACGGTGCAAACACGGTGAAAACACGGACTAATGCGGACTATGACGGAAGAACACGGGATAACACGGACGATGGCTCATGCTCATATAAATAGGGGAAATTTGAACAACGATTCACTCCTTTCCTGTGCTACCGACGCTGCAACATGGGGGATCAGATGACGGCCGAGAACAACCTGATGCTGATGAGATGCCAGCTTCAACTGCAAAAAGCTCAGGTTGAAAACACTATCCTCATTGCTAACAGATGGTGCTCGTGACCTCTTGGGCTTGGGGACTGGAAGGCGCTCTTTATTGACAGTGGCTTTCTTTTTACCTGGCATTTTCACGTTAAAATGCACGCTCGACATCCAATTGCAGAATGATGGGATCACCGGAAATTAGCCAGCTTTTATACAAGTTCTTGACGGTCCGGGGTGGACCGTGTGTGTTCGTGTCGCTGCCGTGTAGGCGCCGGGATGATTCGTGTAGGCGTCGTGTTGGTCCGTAAATATCCAGGGCTGTTCGTGTCACTGCCGTGTAGGTTCGTGTTATTCCGTCGCTCTGCCTTGACTGTCCGTGCCGATCCTTGGTCATTCGTGTGGGCACCGTGTTGATTCCGTGTTGCTGCCGTGTTTGTACGGGTTCGACCGTGTAGCTGCCGTGTTACCACCGGCGTGATGGTTTTTGGACGACCGTCACACTCAAAAAACCCCAGAAAGAGCACGGATCATCCCGGATCTTAATCCGGCGGGATCCGGCACTTTCCGGGACTGCCGTGTCCATCCGTGCTTATATGGGACTGTAGCTTTACACCCTGCAGTTATGTGTTGGATCGTCATACGTATATATACACATACGTATTGTATTATTTGATATTCCACCCACCTCTGAACCAACAAACCTAGTTGAGTTTTTTTGGACGTTCCCTGTTGATCTGAGAATTGGCACACTCCACCATGTAGCGTAAATTCTGCCTTAAAGCAACATTCATTTAAAAAAACCAAAACGAAAAAAAACCCAACAACAACAGCAGCTGTGTGCTGTCACTCCAGCGACTGTTAGCAGCGACTGCTTAGCAACGGGAAGCGAAAAGCAGCTCAACGGCCGTCCTCCTCACGGGTACGTGCGCGCAGGGCGTACAAAACGGTCGCACCTGCGTCACTTCACCACATGAAATAGAGTCTGAACCTTAACATCTGTTTGGGTTTGCGGTTGCGAGGAACAAGTGGAGTAGGATCAGTGGGGGTGGGTGCAACAAACTGCAGGAAGGCAGAGGGAGTAAAGCAGCAAGTCGGTGTAGCGGGGGGGTGTACGTTTTGGAAAATCAACATAGAAGGGAATCGTTTGAGGACGACAAAGCAAGAACAGTCACGAAAACCGACGGGTGTGCAAGCAAAGGCGAGATATGTTCCTCCATCTCAGCAACACTTTGTTCTTCACTGTCGGTCGCACAAATCAGCAAGCAATAATTTGATATTTACCAGGTTGTTTTTTGGGGATTAAAAGCCAGACCAAATCATGAAGCTCGAGATCAGATGTCAAGATCCCAGCAAGGACAAATGTGTGAAAATAGCAAAATCCTTCCTTCTATGGCAATATTTATTACGTCATGTCCAAACTCGGTGTTCATGTTAAGACACAGGTGTCAAAGTCAAGGCCCGTAGGCCACATCATTTTATGTGGCTCGTGAAAGCTAATCATGTGTGTCGACTTGCATGATCCTTTCTAAAATTTGTACCAAAATGTCAAATGGTCATGTGTAATAAATAACGTTGAGATTCTGCAATAATTTTGTTACCCCGTTTACACTCACTTGAACGATAAAAATAAAATGTTATAGTTCACTGATTTCAAAACTAGTAATCCATTATTTTGGTGGACAAGCAAGAATGCGATGAGATGGTTAAACATTTTAGTGGTTTCAGTGTCATAACGGCCCTCCAAGGGAAGACTCCAAACTGTCCCGCGACAGAAATGAGTTCGACACCCATGAGAGTAGTCTCTCACCTTATACAATGTTGACTTTACGTTAGGGTTAAGTACCTCAGGTCAAAGTTGATCCGTAGCGACATCACAGATATATTTGCAACAAACTGCATTGAGTGATTCTATCAATTGAAAGCCCACATCGAAGGCATGATGGGATGACGGTCGTTTTGCGAATGTGTCCTTGTATGATGATGCATTGCGCAAAACATGCTTTCATTGAGTCACAATTCAGTGCAAATGGCAGGAAAAGTGATGTGGTTAGTATGTACATTTGACAACATCACCCATATACCGTATTTTCCGGAATTTAAATCGCTCTGGAGTTTAATTCGCATTAGACGTAAAATGCATAATAAAGTAGAAAAAAAAACATATAAGTTGCACTGGAGTATAATTCGGATTTGTGGGGAAACCTATTTGATCAAATCCAACGCCAAGAACAGACATTTCGTCTTGAAAGGCAATTTAAAATAAACATAAAATAGTGAACAACACGCTGAATAAGTGTACGACATGCTAACGTTACCTGAAGCATAAACAACAAACTGAGAACGTGCCTGGTATGTTCACGTAACATATTAAGAGTTTTTCAGAGAACTATAGCATAAAGAACATGCTAACAAGTTTACCAAACCATCAGTGTCAATCTAAATCACTAAATCCAATGACATCTTAATCCTCGATGCTACTTTTAAACAACGCCAACTCCGGAGGTAGAAGATGTGGCGCTTCCTCTTGTACGTTGCTTACGTCAGACTCATTGTCGACTTATCAAACAGGCCTAGAGCGCCCTCTCGTGGTTTAATGTGGAAATAACCTGTGAAATGATAGAATTATATGTTAATAATTTCACACATAAATCGCTCCAGAGTATAAATTGCAACCTCGGCCAAACTATGAAAAAAAAGCTTTGCTTTATAATCCGGAAAATACGGTAAACAATAGTTTCAACTTTGCACTCTCTAGAGGAAAGGTTTTAAACATGATTTGGGCAATGTTTTCCTCATCCGATTACATACTGACCTTTTGATTCATTTATTTTTTTAAACTGCTTTTTTCTCATTGGGCTCATCTGACCCGATAAGTAATATTCCCGGTTATCAAATTAAAACGGCGTATGTGTGATGTTAAACACACTCACACACACACACACACACACACACACACACACACACACACACACACACACACACACACACACACACACACACACACACACACACACACACACATTCATCTGCATGCAGGCAGCGTGGGATCTGTTCCCACTCAGTGGTAGTGTGGATGTGGGTGTGAATGTTTCTATATGTCTCTATATGTGCCCTGCGACTTACTGACGACCAGTTCAGGGTGTGGTAATTACAAATAAGAAAATTAATTATTATTAACTAACCATATTCTTTTTTAAATGGCAAAATTATTGCAGCCAATGTAACAGAACCCTTGATAATGTAAATGCTCAGCCGGCTGGATTTAAGAACAGAGCAGGCCAAACTTGGGCCACCCATAGTTTAGCCCTTACATAAGGTTTTTATAGAAAGAAGTGATTATGCATGAACCCATAAACACTCTCTGGATGGACCTCAATCAAAATCAGGCAAGTGGCTGGAAAGAACGTCAGCAGGAATTGGGCAGAGAATGCGAAAGAATGTTGCCGCTCTTAACTCGCTGGCACAAAACTGCAATTTCACTTGAAAAAAAATGAATTCCCAGCTCTCCACTGAAGCCTTTTCAGTTTCTATTCCACTTTGGCCCGGCCCGTCCTTGCAGGTAAATAGTCCTCACCAAACGCTTTCTGGGCCAAAACGCTTTTGGTCGACCGCTCCATCGCCTCCGCTCGCTTCTTCCCATCAAGTGGAAATCTGTTGGCCTCGCACCTCAGACACCCAATCCCGGCCAGACAACTCCAGAGGGTATTAAACAAACATAAGCCGCCGATGGAGTGGTGGCTGGAGTGTGAGATGGCTGCCGTGATAAGATTGCAGGGTGGAGGGAGACGACAATCTCAAACGCGGCGGAACTGACATGAAGAGGAGAGAGGGGAGAAGAGAAAAAAAAGACAACTTTAACACAATGATACTGAAACGGTGAAACAAAGGAAATAATGGCTGTAGCTATCGGGGGGGGGGGCACAAGAACAAGGCCAGGACCATGACCAGGACTCGTCCTATGATGCGTTTGACTGGAGTCTAAAGACTAAATCATGAGAATAATTTAAAATGTTTTTCGCGTGTTGGTGGTTTATGAAATGGTTTGAATTGCAGACATCTGACTTATTTTTAGTCATTAGGTTTCATTTTGGAGTGCTTTGAGATCGACATACTGTGTGAACCCAGGAAAATGATATCGCTAACATGACCTTGAGGGTTCAAGACAGAGTCAAGGCCAAGACTTTGAAAGGGTGAGACCAAATCAAGGCTAAGAATTTCATGACCAGAAGCCAAGGCTTTAAGGAACTGAGAATAATGCAAGACCATGGCTTAGAGGGGTCCCTGAAAGGGTTAGGCAGAAAGGACCAAGTCACAACCAAGATTTTGAATATCATAGACTGAGTCAAGACCAAGAAATTGGGTTGCGGTAGAGTCAAAACCAGTACTATTAGGACGAAAGATTCAAAGACCAAGATTTTGAGAGATTGAGACGGTGTTAAGACGGTCAAAACCAAGACCTAGGGGAATGAAGACAAAGACTTTCAGACTCCAAGACCAAGATTTGAGGGGATGAGACTAAATAAGTAGAAGACTTTAAGGAGATGAGACCAAGGAACAAATAATATTTTGAGTGGGTGAAACTTAGGAAAACCTTATTAAGGCTCATCTAGTCACCACGAAGACATCAAGAAACGACGATTAGGTCAAGACAGATTTTGAGGGGCTTGGACAAAGTCAAAATCAAGAGTGAGGGTTCTGGACCGACCGAAGACAAAGACTTGAAGTGACTAATACTGAGTCAAACCAAGACTGAAGGAGCTCAGACCACCCTGATCCCTAAACCTAACCCCAACCCAAAATCTACCTCCAACCCCTACTCCTAAGGCTAACCATAACCCTCTAACCCTAAATCTACCTCCATAACACTGTCTTGAAGGGTAAACTATAAGATTTCGTCTCAGCCCCTTGCCCACTAAATACTATCTACCTTCCCAACTGCAAATAAAATCACCCCTCACCTTTATACCTGCCTCCAAGCCACATCCCCAAACCTCACCAATAACCCCGTTCCAAAAAGACCAGGTCAAAAACAAAAACTGATGTGGTTCAGTCTCAAACAGAAACTGGAGCCGGGGAGGGAAAAAAAGCAAAAGAACAGGACATTTGACTGGAGTGCAAAGAACTACATGATGAAAAGAATTAGAGACATTCCTGGGGTGTCGGTGTCTGATGAAAGCTTTTCAGTGAGATGACATCATCGGAGTTGCGACTCCCCTGGCGGACCCGTTGGATTTACCCTCAGACGAGCCGAATCTTGACCGAATCTTGCAGAGGTGCCCGGCATGGCCGCATCAAAGGCGGCCGGCGTGTAAATAATGAAGACGGCAAAGTGTGAAATGTGTTGATGAAAGTGTTGTGCGGCACGAGGCAAAGTGCGGCAGACGTCCAGCTTTTAGGAGCATGCTGAGAAGCGTAAGCTCCGGGGAACGTTTCTCCTCAACGGGCTGCCGCTGCGGAGGCTCACTTCTGATTTTATGGCGGCCTGAAAAGGCTTTTTAAAAAAGCCTCAGAGAAGTCAGCATACACACACGCACACGCATAATTTTTGTGATTTTTTTTTGAAAAACAGAAACAGAAACTATTGAACTTTAATACCGTCAAGTAAATGACATTACACTTACAATATGTAAATATGATACATTTTTGGTATACACATTACATCAAATGGAAACGCGGTACACTAGAGGTGTTGGGCAGAAACCTCATATGTCCAAAATCATCACTTTTCAAGAACCCCCAAAAAACCGGAATGTTTTCGTTCAACCGTGAGCATTGCATCATCACAGCCATTGTCAACACTTGAGATTGGTCAATGATAGGTCCAAAAAAATGAAAAAAAATAACATGTACACGTGAGAAATGAACAACTGTATAGATTTTACAAAAGCATTAAAATTATCCAATTGTGAAATAGGAAGTTTATGTGTGTGTGTGTGTGTGTGTGTGTGTGTATGATATATATATATATATATATATATATATATATATATATATATATATATATATATATATATATATATATATATATATATATTTTTTTTTTTTTTTTTAATATATATTGTGATACACACAATGAATATGATGTAGACATTGGATATTAGTGGTACATGCATTCTGTAAAAGTGTGTTCCAACTATGAATGAACTCTAAATAAAGCCTATTAGAGGCACATACAACATAAAATATCCCATAACTACATTAGAAAAAGTGCACACTGTGTACGCGTGTACCACGGCGCTCTACGTGTAACCAGAAATTGAATTTTCGGATGGGCGAAAGCTTCCATGCATTTTCATGGGCCATAATTTGGGACGTCACCGCATTGTGCAAACACATTTTAAAATCTGAATCATTGCAAAACCTTCCACTCATTAAATCTTGTGGCAGAACATTGCACACTGTGCAATTGCCGCATAGCTCAATGTGCAGCATCTATTAGATGTAAAAAATAAAATAAAAATACATGTCAGTTTTGCACGTTTTTGATGTATGCATACACGTGATGTAAATATGACTTAGTGGATGTGGAAGAAAATTAAATATGTTGATTTGCTACATTGGAGGGACAGACATAGCACATAATTTTCTGTAAATTTTGGTAATTTTCAGCACACCCGTGACCGTAAAAAGGATAAGTGCTATTGAAAACAGATGCATAAATGAAGTAAATATGATACACTAGAGCTGTATAGAACGTTCAATACAATGTATACATGCCACATAACAACAGTGTCAAACATGCAGAGGAGGTTTGGTGGTAATTAGCTCCTTGAAAGTTGATGCTTAGCACAACGAAGACGATTGAGTCGGCGCGTAAATGTTTGATGGCGTTGTGATTCATCTTGGCACGCCGCCGCCGAGCTCTGCCGAGGCTTCACATGTGACAGCCAGAGATTTTCCAGCCGTGTGCCTCCATTTTCTGGTTGACGTCAGGTTAGCGCCGTGGTCAAATTGGGTTTGTTTGGGCATGACAAAACCTCCAAACACGAGCCGGCGCAGGTAGGAGAACACCCGTGCTGGTACAGTGAGCAGCTCAAGCTGCCATGTTGCGCTTCACGTTATCGATCGAAGCCGCTGGGATGAAAGAAATCTTTGCCAGCAGCGTCATTCCCTGAAAGAGGTGACGCGTGGCTAGAGCACCGATGCAACTTATCAGTTTTGTTGATAAGAGTGAGCAACTTTTGGACCGATATCGTCATCACCACCTCACGCGATGGCGATGTCATTTGGCAACTTTAGCAACATATCGACCTCGTTTTAGCAACATCTCTGGAAAATGGCTTGTCAATAGTGAGGCGAGGGCCTCATAGGGCTATGTTTTCCCCTTCTCATTATCTGTATACACCTTGCTAAGTACATTTTGGCTCCAATTCCAGGAGAGGCCTGAATGTTTTATGAGTTTAAACCATCTCGCCTCGGCCCGATTGGGCGCTGGTGTGGAGCTGTTAGCGCCACTTAGCTCCCAATAGGTCTCACTCTAAATGCTTGGAAGACACTGATAGCAGGAGTCTATCTGACTTTTTTTCCCCCATTCAATTCAATTTGCGGTACACAAAATATCTGCCTAGTTATGATTCTGCTGAGGCAAACAGCAGTTACATCACGCCAGAACGCCTAATCCTTAGCATACGATGACTCCAAAAATGAGTTTAAGAACTGTCAGGGCCCACGGCCAAATCAAGACTGTGACCCGGTCAAGAAAATATGATTTGAGTGAATGAGACCAGAGTAAGACTTTGAGGGAATGAGACCAGGTCAAGATCAAAACCAAGTCAAAACAAATACTTTGAGGGGCTGAGACCCAGTGACCCAGTAGAGCTCAAACCCTTGAGGGTTAAAGACCAACCACGATGACAGACAAGTCAAAACCAAGGCTTTGTGAGGCCCAGTTGAGACCAATACTTTGAGGGATTAAGACGAAGTAAAGCCTAGAACCAGATAAAGACAAAGCCTAAAGGGTTGCGACTAAGTCACAATCGCGACTTAAGCCCGGTTCACACTGGAGGATAATTAGCCCGATTTCAGTTCCGGACGGATGGACCGTTTCATACCAGAACTGACTTCATGGAAGTCAAATTCAGGACTGGAAGGAGCAGAGCTTTAATCAAGCCAAGATTTGGAGGGATTAAATTTGAGTCAAGACTCAGCAATATGAGACCAAGTATCTCATCCAAACAGTTGCTGCTAGCTTGTCGTGATTTTGGCAAATCAACAAATAGAACTCGGTTCCAAGTTGACTTGATTCTGCAATGGAGAGAAACATTAAAAAAAAGAAAAACGAAAGCTCATAAAAAGATGAAAAAGTTTATTGCTGGTGTAGCTCATAAAGAAATACACGACACAGACTTTACAAGCCAAACTCGGCAGTGAAGCCCTGCTGATAATTATACCGCACAGGACGCATCATTAAAACAACTCACTGAAAGCCAATAACATTTGTGGCACTCGGCACCATACCTCAATAAAAAGCAGTGGCGGGCTGTGCATTTGGTACGTGGGCCTTCAGTGGGTCTTATTTGATGGGATACGCCACCATCAAATGAACAAAATTAGACAAACCATCAAAATTATACAAAAAGGCAATAGAGCAGCATGGTACGCAACTCGACCGTGTGCATCATCGAGAGCAGTTCACAATCAATATTTGTCCAATGACATAACAAGAACATATTTAAAATAAAGTGTGGTGATACCTCTACTTATGAACATCTCTTCATACGAAATTTTCAAGTTATGAAGCCCCTCAACGGGAAAATATTGCGTCTTGTTACGAAAGAAATTTCAAGAAACGAAAGCTAAAAATATAGTATGGGTTGCTACTCGCATCTCCGAGTTTCCTAAACGCAACATACTTACAGCTGCTCTGCCATTGGCTATCATCCTGGCATCCCATTGGCGAAGAGGGACTTCTACCGTATGTGTTTAGATAGATAAATAGATTGATATGTGTCTATGCAGTGTCCTCGTCATTCCCCCCTGGGCCATGAGGCTCTACGTAGATGTGAATCACCCAGAAAAAGTGTTCACCAGTCAGGCGATCGCTTACTATGCTGATATTTGCCTTGGACATTTTCGAAGGATTGTTAAAAGCCGACAAAAGCAAACGCCCTTGGATCAGTCCTTAACAAAACAGCAAGCAAAAACCACTTCTGAGAGAGAACATGAACTAAAGAGGACAAAATCCGATGAGGATGCAGTTAAAAGTTATATGACCATCATTTTTATTCTTTACTCTATTCTTTGTCTTTTACATTATGCACAACTCTCATTTATTGTGCAATAATCTAATTGTAACATGTATTTGTTACATATTTTGATGCATTTTTATGCTTTAGGAAACTTTTTTTGGTGGGGTGGGGTGGGGGCTTGGAACGAATTAGGGCATTTACATGGAAAACGCGTCTCTACTGACAAAATTTCCTAGTTAAGAACTTTCTTCCAGAACCAAATAATTTTGTGAATTGAGGTACCACTGTATGTCATATTACCAATAGATGCTGATTATTAAATGTATCAATGTGTGCAGATTGCGACAGATGAGTTTTGCTTGTCCGACTTGCATTTCAACAAGTTTCTGAGCATCCAATCAGAATACGGAAAAATGCTAACATTATTGTGGTCAATTTGAAATCTGACTGGTTCAAGAAAGAGAAGAGTTTAAATCAAACAAGTCTCTCATGGGGAATTGACGTGGCAACACGTAATAGGCTGACATCTTATTGAACAAAAAAAACCCCAAAAAACATTTGCATCCACATACGCATACAGTAAGAAGTGCGGTGAACAGAAACGCTACCATATATCACCGTGGCTAAAAATTTCACCAGAGACACCAGAGTCCCATCCAGCCCCCCCAGCCCCCACCCCCCAAATGAAGAATGTTCCAGATCCTCCTCTCATTAGGCCAGCCGCCACATTCCCGAGTACGAGACGACTTCGGGGTTGATGAATTAGAGATGACACTGGTGACAGTCGGCCAGGGGTTCTGCTGGTTAATGATGGCGGCGAAACAGGAAGCAGAAAGTGGGCTCACTTGCCCAGCTACCAGGCCACAGGAAGTCTTCAGATGGTGAGAACAACAACAACAACAACAACAAACAAACCGCAGCATTATATAAGAACGGACAGAACATGACATCATTAGCAGAGCTAGCTTGGACGCATACTGCTCAGCCGTTTACATGTGCCTTCACTTCAGTATTCAAGTTTCCTGACTGGGGATTATTTGTAATCGTTTATGTCCAAGGTGCCAGATATTCATTATTATGACAATTTGTTATCTCCGTCCGCCCTATTTGTTGTCTTCTCAGAACCTCTTTATGCTCTCTGTTGCAAACATTCAAACGGAAATTGATAGAAGGGCTTTCGGGCAACGTCAGCCTGAAATCTAATTACAACATGAGCGAAATCTCAAAAGGTATCGATGCCCTTAAATGTTGTCCCAAAAAAAAAACAAAAAAAAATTAAATGAACAATTTGGAGGCATTTTCTATAGGATGTTTTGAAATTTTAACTCTGATGCTTGAAGAATTGATCCATAGCCGAGACTCATAGAGTAAATGTTGTCCTTTGTATATTGTACGCTCTCTTTCTATTTCTGTAACTTTGTGTTTTTGCTACTGCCTGTCTTGGCCAGGTTTCCTTTGAAAAATCGATTTTTCATCTCGTTGGGAACAACCTGTACAAATAATGGTTAAAACATTTTTTTTTAAAGAGAGAGAGAGAGAGAGAGAGAGAGAGAGAGAGAGAGAGAGAGAGAGAGAGAGAGAGAGAGAGACAGAGAGAGACAGAGAGAGACAGAGAGAGATAGAGAGAGAGAGGTGGTAATGGCGAACCAACCAGATATCGTGATCATAGATAAAGGGCAGAGGAAAGCCGTTGTAGTGGATGTAGTGATCCCAAGTGATGGAAACATCAGAAAGAAGGAACACGAGAAACTCGAGAAATACCAAGGGCTCAGAGTGGAGCTGGAGAGAGTCTGGAAGGTAAAGGTGACAGTCGTGCCCGAGCTGGTCGGAGCACTCGGGGAAGTGACCCCCAAACTAGATGAGTGGTTACAACACTGCGTAGAACCCTCAAGCTTCCTGGCCTCTGGTAGAGGACCCGAGCTGAATGTGGGATGGCACCACCCGAGGAGTGAGACGAGGAATTAAAAAAAAAAATGTAGTAAACTTGTCGTACGATTGCCGTAGTCGATTCCAACATCTGGTTGGCCTATACAATTGTATTTTCTTTAAAAAAATATTCATTCATTCATTCATCTTCTGAACCGCTTGATCCTCACTAGGGTCGCGGGGGGTGCTGGAGCCTATCCCACCTGAATCGTTTGCCAGCCAATCGCAGGGCACACAGAGACGAACAACCATCCGCACTCACACTCACACCTAGGGACAATTTGGAGTGTTCAATCAGCCTGCCATGCATGTCTTTGGAATGTGGGAGGAAACCGGAGCACCCAGAGAAAACCGACGCAAGCCCGGGAGAACATGCAAACTCCACACAGGGAGGCCAGAGCTGGAATTGAACCCGGTACCTCTGCACTGTGAAGCCGACGTGCTAACCACTGGACTACGTATATTAAAAAAAAAAAAATACAATTGTATAGGCCAAGTGGATGTTGGAATTGACTACGGCAATGGTCTGACAAGTTTACGTACATTGCCAGGCCACGGCCATGTGAAGTGAACCGAATAGGAGTATGACTGCATTAGAATCCTCGCGCTAACCACTCGTAGAGTCAAGTGTGTTCTATTCTTCTCGTTTCTCAAGCACGGTGAATGGGAAGGTTCTGCGGGGCCAAAAGTGCTTTTCATAAAAATCATGGGGAGAGTCAATGATTTCCTTCATTGACAAAAAGGTGCAGGGCTCTCAATCACTGTCGGCATCCTCAAAGCGCCACCGCCGATGACAAATGTAAGTGAAAAGCCTCCTGACACGAGTGTCTGATGGCTTTGCCGCTTTGCCGCCTGTTGGGAATTCATCCCAATCAATCCTGACAAGTTGGTTCCTTCCAAGTTGCCTTGGCTACGCACCTCTGAGCCGGATTTTGTTATGCGATGTTAGCTTGTGGCTTGCGGTGTATTCATGCTAAGCATCTCTGCCTTGCAGTTCGGAAGTTCTGGGTTTGAACCGCAGCTGAAAATAGTTCGCATATTCCCACCGCGCTCGCGTAGCTTTTCTGCAGCTTCCTCGCATGTCCCCAAATAACGACTCAAAATATTCCATTTGTGTGAGTATGAATGGTTATCTACAGTGGTACCCCTACTTACGAACATCTCTTCATACGAAATGTTCAAGTTATGAAACGTCTCAAGAGGAAAATATTGCGTCCTGTTACGAAAGAAATGTCAAGATACGAAAGGTAAAAATACAGTTTGGCCGGCTAATGGTAGTTCCCAGTTCCCTGAATGCAACATACTCATAGCTGCTCAGCCATTGGCTATTACCGAGCATCATCCTGGCATCCCATTGGCTAAAGGAGGCCTCTACCGAATGTGTCTATGTTTGTAGATTGATAGACATGCGTCTATGCCAGGGGTAGGCAAACTTTTTGGCTCGGGGGCCACATTGATTTCTAAATTTGACAGGTGGGCCGTGTCAGGACAAGATACGGTACATATAAAAAAAATTATATGTTGACAGTCCATACCAAACATCAACAGAACAAAAGCATAAAAGTATTACCATACTTTTTTTAATGTGAACGGTGAAACAACTATGGTATATGTCCTGTATGAAGGTTCAAGTATGTGAGCAACATACATGTGTGACAACACAAGCAACAAAGTGCAACAATATGTTGGCCAAAAACTGCAGCAAGCAGTACAGGTATATGACAAAATATAACAAAGTTAGGACTATTTGCTCCAAAATGAGACGTGTAAGAGACCTGGTTGCTTTTCTTTCGACTCACTCATTGTCTCTGACTTGACCTCCCCTCGATCACCACACATGACAGCGTTGCTCAGCTGATGTCGCGTAGCGAACTTTTGAAGCCAGACACGGACGCTCAAGTCTTCTATGCTCATAGTTAGTGCTCTGGGACTCGCTTCCTCCCTTTTAGCGGTCCAGTTTGCGGAAAGTTTTAGCACGATAGCAGTCAAACCATTCAAGGAACGTTTATTTACTCGACTGTCCGTCGAGCCGCAAGCAATTTGTTTCTGTATGGTTTGTGCATAAGAAAGACACCGGACATCAGAGTGTTGTTTATGTGCCGCTGTATTCAATACTGCCCCGTACAACCAAGCGCACGCCCTTCCCGTGCTGCTGGGGCAAACCATTCAAAAGAGGGGTGTTCACTCCCGTAACACAATTCACTCTGGGCATGGAAATAGCCAGAATCGGACTGAGCACAAATCACTTCCTCGTTTTTCAAAGTCTTGTAGATTTGAGTCTTTCAGACTCCAAACATCTCCTGAATGTTTCGTATTTTGTAACCCGCTTCGTTTAATCAGATACACTTCACTTTCTCTACCGTGGCCATTACTCTTCCTCTTCGTTTAGATGCCATGATCGACAGGACGTGAAAATGTTCGCAATTGCAGTAAAACTCACTGCAACAAAGAGTCACTTGCATGTCGCTGTTTTGGATCCAATGAAAGAAAATAGCGGCGCGGACACACTTATTCCGTCGTATCGAGCGGGAGTTGCTTGAGTTGGCGCTACTGCTGGCTTCCGTATCGTCTCCTCCTCCCTCCCTGTGCTCTGCAACTTCAAGTAACTGCGCCATCTGGCGTTGAAATGCCTGTCATTACAAGTCCAAATGAAATGAATGCAATCATTTATATCAAACCTTAATTGTGTTGTGTAGCAACCTTCGGCGGGCCGGATTAAAAAGCCCAACGGGCCGGATCCGGCCCGCGGGCCGTAGTTTGCCCATGGCAGGTCTATGCAGTGTCCTCGTCATTTGCCCAGGAGGTGTCCCGAGAGTTTTAAATAAATGTGAATCATCCAGAAAAAGTGTTCTCCAGTTTGGCGATCGCTCACTGTGCTGATGGTTGGGGGGCTTGGAATTGATTACATGAAAACGCGTCTCTACTTACAAACTTTTCTAGTTTAGAAATGTTGGATTCACCCGGCGCTTTAAGAGGAGCGGGGCTGCCACTGACAGGTGACCGTTTGCCCGACATATAAAAAGCGGCATCGCAGTTTATTTCGTAGGTGAAAACACTCACTTCGTAGTCGGCTTGGCCCAGTGGTAAGCTACGTGTGTGTCCGCTTTTCTTTACCAGATATGTAAAGTTCTCTTTTAGATTCGATCTTGATCGATTGCTTTGTTTGTCTGCTTAGAATTGTGTCAATTGTTGCTTTATGTTTGCCGAATCGCAATGCAATCAGTCAGTTGCCGTTCGCAATCGGCAGTTTAAACAGCGTGGGCTCAAGTGTTGCTGGACAAGTGGTGTCTTTATTTAGCTCGTTTTTGTATAGTTGCCGTGTCGTGTTTGTCCGGCTGCACTGGGAGTTTAAACTGTGTACTTTGCGTTACGGCTGGAGTTAATCATGGCGCGCTCCACTTCCGGGTGTGACCGCTGGGACTTGTAGTCCTTTTGATCGATCCCCCTTGGAATGTTTGTTTTGTACGGTTTCTTAAGTTTGGAATAATTAATAATGTTGACGATTATAATACATAGCGAAATCACGGTTGATTAGATTAGTTATTAAACGTATTGTTAAAATAAAGGTATTAATGTCAATTATATACATATGACCAGCTCATTGTTTGTCACCATGTGGCCTGTAATACGTGTGATTGTGATTGCCACCTGAAGAGAGACGTGTCGTGTCATACCGTTTTGATTGACATGTAGCAATGAACAAAGAGTCTGTCGACCGGTCCCAGTTTGTCGTTTCCTCATCATCAACGGGAACATCAGTAATTTCCATCAGGACGACACCACCGTCCCCCGACAGGCTCCGCGCATGAGCCGACATCCAACGGGGGAAATGATGGAATTAGGCGTGAGGCGCACTCACGGGGTGTCGCTCTGTGATGAGAGCGAGGGGTGGTAGATGAGGGGGTAGCTAATTAGCCTTTTATTACCGGGGACCCAACTTGCCGTCCCAAAGGGCTTCGTCGGGCTCTTTTCTAGTCGTGAGCGCTCTAATGTGTGCTGGATGGTCTTCCCTCGATGACACCTGTCACATTTACAGCCGCCGACTCTCGGCTGCCATCAGGGAGGCACTCTCCCGCGTTCTACTCTACTCGGCTGCGCTCGGGAGATTGCTGGTACAAAACTACAAAAGTGTTTGCGAGAGCACAGACGCCCCCTGTAAGGTTACATGGGATGTTTTTTAACACTGTTCTGCTGTGTTTGACGCTTGTTAATGTGTTTGACACATGGTAAAAGCTGTTCTTAGCTTCTGAAGCTCTTTCTCGACTCTCAGGAGCATGTGACAAAAGACCAAATTCAAATATAGTGGCAACTCCATTTACGAAATGAATTGGTTCTGGAAGAAATTTCTTAACTAGAAAATTTGGTAAATCGAGACACATTTTCCATGTCAATGCCCTAATCCGTTCCAAGCCCCCTCAAAATTCAATGTTTTCTAAAGCTTAAAAATGCATCAAAATATGTAACAAATACGTGTTACAATTAGTTTATTGCACAATAAATCAAAGTTGTGCATAATGTAAAGAATAAAGACTAAAACTGATGGTCATTTAACTTTTAACTGCATCCTCATCGTTTTTTGCCCTCTTTAGTTCATGTTCTCTCTCAGAAGTGGTTTTTGCCTGGCGTTTTGTAAAGAACTGATCCAAGGGCATTTGCTTTTGTCGGCTTTTAAGAATCCCTCGAAAATGTCCAAGGCAAACATCAGCATAGTGAGCGATCACCCGACTGGTGAACACTTTTTTTCTGGGCGATTCACATTTGCGTAAAACTATCAGAACACCACATCAGAATCAGAATCAGAATCATCTTTATTGGCCAAGTATGTAGAACACACAAGGAATTTGTCTCCGGTATACACGCTGCATTAGTATCATCATAAACAAGAACATGACATGTTCGAAGGGGCGAATGACGAGAATGCTGCATAGACACATATCGTTCTATTTATCTATAGACACACACAATAGAGGTCCCTCCCCGCCAATGGGATGCCAGGAAGATGCTGGGCAATAGCCAATGGCAGAGCAGCTATAAGTATGTTGTGTTCAGGAAACTCAGAGTTGCGACCACCAGCCCATACTATATTTTTACCTTTCGTGTCTTGAAATTATTTTCGTAACAAGAGGCACCATTTTCCATTTGAGACGTTTCGTAACTTGAAAATTTCGGATGAAGAGACGTTTGTCAGTTGAGGTACCACTACAACTGATTTTACACTAAACGCTACCAAGCTCATAACATGCGATTCGTTCAGTCAGCACTGTGCCACTGTCATTTTGGCTCGTGTTCATGTGTTTGAGACATGGTAAAAGTCTTCGTCTTGGCTCACTCTTAACCCCAAACATGGTCCTCAGTCCTTGTCTTGTCTTGATCTTAGCTTTTCAGGGTCCTGACTTGGTTTCAATGTCTTGAAGTCAGGTTTTATTTTTCCCGTTGTTTCCTTTGATCTTTATTTTCACTTAAAATTTCTGGACTGATTAAAAAATAAAATAGCTGATCATCCTCGACGAGATGTGCATTGCAATGCTTCCAAGTACTTCAGCATAATTTTGAGCTACTTCTGACCCAGCACTGACAGGAAGAGTTTCAGCATCTCTGTGAAGATGATACTGTCTTTTTATACGGCATGCGAAAATGATGAGTCGGCTTTGTCTGATCACAACTCTCACACCAGCCCGCCGATGTGCTGTTTGCTTCCCAACACATGAAATGTTTTCATCAAAAGATGCTCCGTCGACGTGTGTAAACGATGTATGTCCAATCTAAAACATAGCAACGCTAGATGAGTTTTTTTGGGGGGAGGGGGTCTGTTGCGGTTTCAGCCAGCGATGGGCGGCTGATGCAATTTGTTGGGGAAGGCGGAGGTGGTGGGGAGGGTTTGTGGGAGTTGTTATCGGGGGCAAGAGCTGACACGACGCAAGAAAACAAGATGAATAAGAGGAAGCAAAAGGAATTAGCCAGTACAGAGGCAGACTTTGTATCTGGAGGCAAAGAGAGCGCTCATCTCATGCTACATCTCAGACTCAATCTGCACCCGAAACTCAGCCATTGCGGAGCGTATATGAGGGTAATGGGGGGAGGCAGTTGCCCCAGGCGCCAACTTTTGTGAGGAGCAACATTTCAAGAGACACTGAAAAAAAAAAATGAATTGTAGTAGAATAAGAAGCTGTCGTGACTTGGAGGGATGCAAATGGGCTTAATCCTTGAAAAATGGCTGCTTCAGTCCTACAGAGATGACTTCCCGTTTGATTCCAGCCATGAGTCCTTGTGCGTCCGATGATGACTTGGAATATGTCTGCCTAGTTTTGTGTCGATCAATGAAACTAATGCCCTGGGCTTTAATAATGAAGATTATCAATACAGTGAACCCTCGTTTATAACGGCGGTGACGCTCCAAAATGTTTTTATTCGATTATGACTCGATTCATAATTGGTACTCTAATTATAATATTAAAATCATCCACTTGGCCACACAGCAACAGGAGGGTTAGAATAAGTTAGAGGTTGTTTCAGTCGAAAGCATTAACATCAACGCTGACACTGAGATATGGATGTTCAACATTTACCGAGTTAAAATGTAAAACAAGCCGGCCAGCCGGCTTTGACAGTGAATCAGCACCCAAGTGGACCCTCATGCATAAATGCATAAATGCATGCAGACGGAGGTAATACGCCACAACACTGGCTCTTGAGTACATACAAACACGCGCGGTGATGCTACATTAGCATGCAGCCGGCCCTCGGAGCCACTCAGTCGAGGCGAGCCCCCACTACTCCACAACCCCGCCACCCCATCCCACCCTATCCCTCCCCCCACCCCCACCCCTCTAGCCTTTCAAGCTGCTTCAATTTCATCTGATCTCAAAGATTTATGAATTTGGAATTGAGCAGATAAGGCGTCCGGCTCATATCGCCGCTCAGCCTGTCATGCCGCAGCGTTTAGAGGCCGGGTGGGGGTGCGCCGAGCGTGCCGTGAGCTAAGAACGGGCCAATCAGGAGTTAGCGTTGTTGCCAACCTTTTTTCCACCTTATGCGTCAAAAACAAGTGCGTCAGCCGGAATGTCAGGAATGGTGAAAAAAGTTTCCATACATTTACGCATTAAGTAAATGTATGGCTGTATGAATGTACTTCATGTGATACTTAATTCTGCAGCTCACTTCCGTTGACATTCTCCTCTTTGTACTTTCCAAACTCTTTTTGTGTCGTGTTAAACCATTTGCACGACTTGCAGTATTTTAGCCGTGCTATTCTATTTTCATCTTAGAACCTCGACATTTGCCGCGATTGGATGGCAACCAGTTCAGGGTGTACCCCCGCCTACTGCCCGATGACGACTGTGATAAGCTCCAGCACGCCCTTGTGTTTTTGTGTCGTACCAAACCATTTGCACGTTTACAGGTTTAATCACAATTTTATCCATAAAATTCTTTGTTTTTAGTTGAGAATATCCACCATAAATGATCTCTGGTGAGAGACGAGAGCCGGCATCAAAATCAATCTAAGTGAAGTGTGAGAAAGGCCTAAATGGCACAAAAGATTCAGAAAAGGTGTGTGAACTAATTAGAGTGAATTGAGTTCACTGTCAGCATGCAGCACTCACATCTCAGGTCTGCACTCTCGTGTCAACGCCAAAAATCAGCCGAATGACGACTTGTATCTCGAAAAACACGCAAGCCACGTCACTCGTGTCGCACAGCTTCACTGTACCTCCAATGCGACATGTTTGTCATTTTGCTGGCACACACTCGGTCTGCCAGTATGCCAGAACTTTGCCGCCCACCCAACTGCACAACTTTTCCCGCGAGGTCCCGAGTGAAATCGCAACGGCGCTTGGTTCCTGCCGACCCGCCCCAAGGTTTGCCGCCGCTTTGATGGCGGTCTGACGCCTCCGTTGCAACCACTGTCAAAGCGGCGAAAGGCTCTGCTCCAGAAAGCTGTCAGCGACGCCCCAGCTCTACTGTGGCCGCCGTCGTTTTGACCTGCCAATGTTTTGACACTTCAAAAGCATCCCGGCCGCTTGTTCTGAGCTCCACGGGCCTCCTCACCTTGTCTCTTCACCTGCGTTCGCCTTTGATTCCTGCTCAGTCTTACAGAAACTCGGCGCCCCGAGACGAGATTCGCACTTTGTCTGCACGTCGTGCCATCAAATATGAATGTAGACCATACAATGAGGCGGTTTGACGGTCTGCAGGAGCCACCTTTGGACCGTTTCTACTTTATTTTATTTCTTTAACCGCAAAAGCGTTAGCATCTTCTTGAGTTAGCGTTTGTTACTATGCTCGACTAATTCCGGACTGATGTGTTTCAGGTCAGGATGGTATTGGGTTTTGTAAGTCATGTGATTCACGAGTGACACAGTTTCATCTGTTTTGTGACCGATGTGGTTTGTGTCTGATCTGATACAGGATTGATTTCATCCAGGACATACGTTGTTCAGGACTGATACGATTTGAAGAGGGGGATGTGGTTACTGTTTTTCAGTGGTGATATGGTGTGCATTGTTGTGATTCAGGACTACCTGGCTCAGAACTGATGCGGTCATGCATTTATGTGATTCATGGGTGTTGTGGTTTGGTTATAAATTCAAGTCAGATGGATGCTGCAATCATTTAATGTGATGTTCGATTAATTGTTGCACTTCTAATCATTCTAGTATAGAAGTATGCACAGTATTATTTACTTGCCCTCACCCTCTGGAACGCCCTACCACAACACATCCGTAACTGTACTGACCTCCAATCCTTCAAATCATCTCTTAAAACTCATCTGTTCCGCAATGCTTTTAACACATTTTAATCTCTTTTACCCATTTTTGCTTTTTGTTTTTTGTTTATGTATGCTTGTTTTAAGTGCACATTTTTATCCTGTGTTTTAAGCTCTTATAAAGTGTCTGAGTATGATGAAAAGCACTTTCAAATAAAAATGTATTATTAAGCCTTTGCAGTTTTTTTAAGTACCGTATTTTCCGCACTATAAAACGCACCTAAAAGCATTCAATTTTCTCAAAAGGGGACAGTGCGCTATATAATCCGATGCACCTTATATATGGATCAGTATTCCGATTTCCTGGACGTAGTATTTTAAATGTTCTGCCAAGCGCTTTGTTCCAGCTGCAGCGGTTGTGAAAGCTCGATATAAAGCTGTATTGTATTGTATTCCTTTAGCGGAGCTCCATCTAGTGGATGCATAGCGCAACCGCAGCCACTATTGTAGCTTCTATTTGATGCACCTTATAATGTAAAAATATCAAAATACCCTATATATCAAAATACTTTTAAAATAGGTCATTCATTCAAGGTGCGCTTTATACTCCATAGCACCTTGTAGAACGGAAAATACGGTCATCTTTCAATATTATTAACAATAACATTACATTTTATTTGGAGATAAACACATCGAAGTACATATTTTTAAATGTTAGTTGCCATTAAATCCATTCCCGTTCCCACAAAAGATCAACACTTGAATTCTGTTCTATTACTGTGAAGGTACATACTGAACAATTTTAGCATTCGCACTTGTAATTCAGGCGGGCCTGTTTGTGAAGACTAACTAATGCATTAATAATGAGGTCAAAGTCCACTTCATCATTTATTTAATGACTTTGATGACGCTCTGCCAAGTAAATAATAATTATGGGACTGTCACATGACACCTTGGCAAAACTGAGCTCATCTGCCCAGGTTGGTCCAGCCATCGAAGCAGCTTAGGTACAATCAGTGTCTTTATGTGATTGATTGGCCCTCTGTTCAGGGTGCACCCTCCGCTCTCCTCAGCCAAAAAGAACAAGAAATGGATGGAAGGAGTCATTTTTATGTCTTTGTTTTTTAAATCGACCATCTTTAGTCTTTGTTTCGTCATGAAAGTAGACGCAGTAGTACATTTGTCTGTCTTTTGACTCATAGAGGTGTTTGATCGTGAAGTTTTTTTTTAATCACTCCCCATCAAAAATGTAAACAAAATAACCATAAAACATAAAACAAGGAGACATTGAAACCCCCACTCGCCGGCAAATGGGTACCCGGCGGCTGGGTGTTACAGCCATCTCGTTTACCTCTGCGTCCCGCGTCCTAGACGCATAATTTTCCCACGGGACGCACAGTTCCAAATAATGTGCATTTTTGGGACGCAAGGAAATTTCTCAGTCAAAACAAACAAACAAACAAAAAAACTACGGCAAGCCTGAGGATTTCACGGTAACAATAGTTACCGGTAGCGTGTCGTTTCCGTGGCGTCATGTTAACGGTACCGAAAAATAGTTTAACCATTAAAGTCACCGCACACGACTTGACTGTGTGATCAACGTGCCTCTATGTGTGTTTGTGTTTGTGATGTGGTGTGTGAGTGTGTTTCTTCTAATTTACTTTCGTTTTGTTTTCAGTGTTGGGGGGGACGCAACAGATAACGTTATGTGCGCATGCGGGTTGCTATTTTAGTCTGCAAACTGAGGAATCGCGCGGATGAAAGTTTGAGATGGCGGTGAAAAAAACCTCACAAAGGTCTACTACTTACGACATTTAAGAAATGGGAATGCCAGTCTGATTTTTCGTATGAATCGTCCAAAGGGCATATCACTAAACTCACCTGTGACGTATACACAGAACACGAGAGCGAGATACGACGCGAGGCACGATTGCGAGTCAAGTTGGTCATTAGATTTGTAGGCTAATCGCTGTGAAAAATATTATAAAACAGTATTGGTTATTCTATAATTTACTGGTTGTAGCATGGTAACTTTATGAATAAAACATTTGTCACAAGGTGTGACGCCATGATTCAATGTTGTTGACAGACGACAGGGCATACGACGCGCACGCTCAACGTGAATATCGCGAGAGTTTGCACCGATGTAAACCCTCTACACAAAAATGTAGAAGGTTGTTTGAAAAAAATGCCCACCGTAAAGTTTTTTTTCGAGGTAGAAATTCTCGGGCGGTCAGGTTACCGGAAACGCACTACTTTTTTTCCTACGCCTTATGAACCAGTTGTTGTCATTTTTGACTGTTCTTGATGGCATTGCTGGTTTAAGTAAAGATTCTTAAGAAACAGCAAGTCAACGTGCTTTTTGCCCAATCTTGATCACAGAGTGCCATCTCGAAGAGTCAAAAAATACAACTGTTTCATGAAGGAAATTTGAAGCTTCATTTTTCCGATCGCTAGCATTTGGTGAACTTCCTGTTGGCAGACATGCAGATTTAAGTTGTCCTGATCTGATCATGGGATTGGAAAACGGTGCAGCCAATGTGATTTTCAGCTGATTGGTATCGCCTGAAAAAAGGTTGGATTGTTTGATTTTACTAAATTAGAAATTCAAGAATAAAATGTTATATATTTACTTGTTTTTAGACACTTAAATCTTACAGCTACTTAAAAAGTTATAATACCTATTTTGTAAAAATAAAAAAAGAACAACAACAAAAAAGTGCAATACATTGCAGAGGTAACAGATTGAGAATCTTAAAAACTAATTCGGACTTTGGTGCAAAAAAAAAAAAATGCATTCCGGACATCTCAAATATAAAACTGCTCGTCAGCTAGTGTTAGCGGGTGCGTAGCACTCGTGCTTTTGTGAAATATAAAGATAGACTTGCATATTTTGCAAGTGGCCATTTTTCCAGACTTATTTTAGTGACATTTTGCCACACGCCATAGGCAATATTTTGTTGCATGAACCCACAAACTGTTCACTTCACTAAGACATCTGTGCTGATTGCTCATTCTAGAGCGGTCAAGCCAACGTGTTGACTTGATGATCAGACGGTTCAACCACTACTATGGCTTATTGATATTCAGCGTCTCCAAATGTGGAAATCAACCCAAGTCCACTCTTATATTTTGAATTTCTTACACTCATTTTAATCCTCCAAGGGGAAATTTGAAACTGCTCAATATTTGAGTCCGCCTTCGATTCCGAGTACAGCGAAGAAAGGGAACAATGGCAAGCAGGAAGTGCAACAGCGAGGACATTCTGTCCAACTCCGCTGCCGCTAATGGGTTTACCGCCGCTGAATAATTACAGTCCCACCTTGCTAATGGACAAACCCAAACACACAGTTAAAGACACAGCGTCACAGTAAATGAAATGTCAGACAAAGACACAAGCAAACACGCAATCATTGCAATGCTTAACAAATGTTTTCCACCAGCACCCAGTGGAAGGTTAGAGCATCGCTAATGACTCAAATATCCACATTAAAGCACTTCACAACACTGAATGCTCCTGTTTCGCTTTTAATGACGGGTGGTCTCATAAATGTGCTAGTAAACACACACACACACACACACACACACACACACACAAATGGACAAGACCAGAGCACAGTGAAGGTTAAAATGTTGGCCATTACCCAAATCATCTGGATTAAAGCAATTCATGATGCCTCTTTGTTTTTGAAAACAGGTGGTCTAATAAATAGTTAAGCGCTGCATATGGTGTCTTGCGTACAGACACACACACACACACACACACACACACACACACACACACACACAGGCATATACTGTACATTGCTTAACCGACTAGTATAATTAACAAAATCATCCGCATTAAATCCCTTCATGATGGTTCTGTTTTTTAATGACAGGTGTTCTAATAAATGTGTGAAACTCTATACACAGTACGGAAGCACACACGCACACTAAGATCGACAGTGCTTTACAAATTTATTAGTAGATCAGCACCCAGTGTAATTGCCAAAATCATCCGCATTAGAGCACATAATGATCCTTCTCATTTGTTTAATGACAGGTGGTCTCAAAAATGTATGAAACCCACACGCGCACACACTCGCACACATGCAGTGCTTAACAAAAGTATTAGACCACCACCCTGTGTAATTACCAAAATCATCCGCATTAAAGCTTGTCATGATGCTTCTCGATTTTTTGTTTTGTTTTTAATGACAGGTGGTCTAATACATTTGTTAAACACTGAATAAGGAGTCAAACACACACACACATACGCATGCACATATATGGTGCTTAACAAATGTGTATTAGACCAGCGTCCTGTGTAATTACCAAAATCGTTCGCATGAAAGTACTTCACAATACTTTTCACTCTTGTTCTCATTTTAATGACAGGAGGTCTATAAATGTGTTAAGTGCCATATATGGAGTCATACACACACCGTCCTGTCTTAGGTTACATCATAGGTAATTGCCAGAGTCATCCGCATTAAAGCACTTCACAATGCTTTTCACTCTTGTTCTCATTTTTAATGACAGGAGGTCTACTAAATGTGTTAGGCGCCAGCTATGAAGTCAAACACACACCATCCAGTGTAAGGTTACTTCATGGATAATTGCTAAAGTCATGCGCATTAAAGCAATTGGAAATGCCAAATGCACTTTTTTCAGTTTTAATGACAGGTGGTCTTGTAAATGTGTCAATGCACCGAATATGGAGTCCCACATACACATTCCATATCTGTAAAATTGAGGCTTAAATTAGATTTTTTTCCCTCTCTCACTCCATCACACATACACACACACACACACACACACACACACACACACACTTCCTGTCCGCGAGTGAAGTGTCAGGTTAAACAGAATGAATGGCCTGGCTGTGAAAACACAAATTGCAGAGTAAACAGATTACAGTGAAAACAGACTCCTCCGCCTCCCTAAAACCTGAGGACCTCGCCATCATTCACCCCACTCTCCCGCATCCCACCCCTCCCTCATATCTACCACAGACACACACACACACACACACACACACACACACACACTCTCACATCACCCCCTCCCAATACCCCCGCCAACCCCAAACTCCCCCATCTCAATCTCACTCCTCCTCCCCTCGTTATCTACCCCCGGAAGCCACGGCAGCGTTTATGAAGTGCAGCGTTTCAGAGCGCGGACGTATCCATCATGCGTAACGACCAAATATACACACGACCACACGCGCGCACGCACACACACAGGCACACACACACACACACACACGTTTGTATACACACACATAATCATACATATGTTTTATGAACTTTGCTTTACGTTTTACATCGAATACAAGGACATTTTATTCTCACCATGAATCAAACCACCGGACTGGATTATGTACACAAGACTTTTGACTTTGATGGGCAGGCAGCTTTGTTAATAAAGCACATCATTTCATACTTTGTCCACAAAGCAACTCAATTTGCTTCACACAGGCAAGATCTACACGCATTAAAAAAACACAACAGTTCATTACATTATGAAGCAAAGCAGAGAAAACAAAAGTAGCATACACAATTACTAAAAGGAAATGCATTGACATTGACATAGAAGTCCAAGATGGCGCCCGAGTAGGCAGCTGTCGGCAAATGCTCTCATGAGCCTTGCTTTTTTTGTTGTTTTTCTGTTTGTTTTGTCACTTTGTGTTTGTTGTTACGTCGTGTGGACCTGATGTGGACTGTTTTCAGGATTTTTTTGGCCAGGACATTCATCAAGGAGGAGACTCGGTGCTTGGTGGTTGCGCCTTCTCGGCAGCATGGGTATGCCAGCCCTGTTTTTGATTTGGAGGAATGTCTGCGCCATTTGACTGTCGTTGCTGGACAGCTCCGGGGCGCTTGTGTCTTGCGCCTGTAATGAGCAGCATTTTTCACAGCCCCGCTTTGTTCAGCGGAGAGATCGGTGCTGTTGAACGGTCTGCGGCTGGATGGATGCAAGGATTGAGGAGCCGACGATGAGAAGTAAGGAGCATTAGCGCTAGCACCAATGCGCATGTGGAACCGGGAGTCGCGGCTTGGAGTTGAAGCGGATTGCATGGGACAGGAGAAGTGAACTAATCTCTTTTTGTCAATGGACGCTACAACTTTGTGTTTGCTTTCAAAACTTAGCTTGTAGCAGATGTGTGCACATTTTCGGTATGACGTTTCTGATCCACTGGTAAAAGGGCACTTTGATCCTCTCCTCTTTCATCTATAACTGCTTCAGATAACAAAGTGTATGCAGGAAAGTGGTGAAGATTGCACGACTGTCTGTGTCCTATGTGTTTTGTTGTGTTATTTTTGTTATTTTTGACTTCAAGATGGCGCCGCGAGAGTGGCTGCCTTTCCAGCAGCTCCTATATTTTGTTGTTCTCCTTCTTCCTTTCATAACTTTGCTGGTGTGAATTGGGAATTTCTCCATTGCGAGACTAATAAAGGTTTTCTTATCTTATTTAAAAGTAAAGACATGAGTCGTTTTATAAAATAACTAAAAGAAAAAAAATGATTTAAAATGTTTCGTGGATCTGAATCAAAGCAATGCAAAAAAAAATGTTCAAGCATTTACACGCGTAGCTGAAGGCGCGTTCCCACGTTGCAATTTGTGTTATGCAACGTGTTGCATAAAACAAATTGGGCTCCACTAATTGACCCAAGTCTATAGATTTCAGACCCTTCTGGATTTATTTTCAATCTGCATTTCTTTAATGTATTCAGGACCAAGGACTGACCCTTGAGGGACCCCACACATAATGCCCATTCAATCAGATTCAAAAAAGTTCCAAAGGTCACTAATAAAGAAATGAAAATTAGTCTTGTTTTTGTAGTTTTATAGTTTAAGATGGCGTTATTTCGGCCTGATTTGGTTCGGGACTGGTGTGGTTCAGGGTTGATATGGACCAGGACTGATTTGGATCAAGTCTGACCTTGACGAAGGACTATTGTGATTCAGGACTGATGTGATGTAGGTGGTATTAGAACACAAATGAGTATTTGCTGTAAATTAACACGGATAAAATAATCTGTGTCTTTTCACACCATTCTCCTGACTAGACGGGCCTGTGACTCCTGGTGCGAGGAGTCCAAAATGCCATGTAATAGGGCATCCACACGGAGCAAAGATTCTGCGTCACATCCAGGACAACAGGTGTATTGAAAAAAAATTATCGCTTTAGAACACAATAACACAATGCTAACCACAGCTGCCAAGCATTTATGCTAATGCGCATTCAGAAGAAGAATGGCGGATTAGCGCGCGCTAGCGTGTTAGCTGGACAACGTCCATACCCGTCCGGCTTTTGACGCGAGGGGCGGGGATGCTGGGGTCACGATGTACTGGGATTTATGTAACATGCTAATTAGCAACAATCGTCTTCTTGAAATGAAACAATAGTTTTACTTTTCTGAAGGTTAATTTTTAGGCGGCCGTTTTTAATTGTGCTCATAGTTTTCGAGGTAAAAGTTTGTTTTTGTTTATCTTTTGGGGTTTTTTGGTCCAGTGTAAGTGATGAATTTGGACACTTACTAAGTGCTCTGATTGTTCATTTGGCAATGCCATGACAGATGGAAATTTCATCCAACACATTTCAAATTTTGCACTTGTTTTTTGGGATGAATAGTTTGAATACTGGACTAACGACTATTAAGTGTTTTCCACTTTAATTTGAAACTCTCAAAACTGTTTCAAGACTGGCGTGCTTCAGGACTGATGGGGTTCGTAACTGATGTAATTGAAAACATTTGAGGACTGATGTGGTTTGATTCCATGCTGATATCATTCAGGACTCACACAGTCCAGAACTGAGATAGACTGATGTGATCCAGCACTGGCATAGTTCAGGACTGATGTGGTTGAAAATGATTGAGGATGATGTGGTTAACAACTGATGTGACTCCATACTGATGTTTTAAGATCAGTGTGGTTGATATGGACCGATATATATTTATTTTATTTTATTGTAACTTTATTTGACCAGGTAGGTCCATTGAGAACCATTTCCCATTTACAATGACAACCTGGTCAAGAGGCATCTGGTTCAGGACATTTGAAGACTGATGTGACTTGCAACTGACGTGACCTGGGACTGATGTCAGGACTGTTATAATTCAGGCTTGATGTGATTTGAGTCTAATGTGGCGAAGAATGATTGACGACTGATGTGGTGCGCAACGGATGTGACTCCAGAGATTTATGTGTTTCAAAGACTGATTCTGGGGAGATGTACTTCCAGGCTGATGTGACTCGGGGCTGACAAATATGTTCAAAGTCTCGTGATTTAGCACAGTCGAGTGCTGCTGAGGCTTGAAACTGATGTGGTTCTGGACTTAAGTGTTTTAAGACTGACGAATGTAGTTCAGGACTGAGGCCCTCCAAAGACTCGAGGGCCTTGTTCACATTTCGAATCTAAACAACATCCTAAACAAACAAATGATGAGATCATGGTCAGCATCTGGATTGCGCCATTACGCAACCTTTTATGAGGTGGTTGTTTTATTTTCCTGCTCATATTGCCGGCGATGCGGACAGATTGTCACTCTGCCGCTCCCCAGCTATCCTCTCGCTCTTTGTTCAACAAGGCACAACGCAATTACAAAGTGCTACACGCTGACACTTTATTAGCATCATCGCCACTAGAGAGGCGGCAAAGGCAAGCGCACATGTGCTTCCTTGTTTGAAGTGTCGGGGATGAAAGATTGTCCTTTTCCGAGCCGGCGTGGCAGGTCATCACTTACACTTCACATATTATGCGTCGGGTTTGAGGGGTAAACAAGCTGAATGCCGCAGGTCAGAGTCTAATGGCATCATATTTCAGCACGTCGCATCTGCGCCTGTGATCTCTTCATTAAGGCGGCGGTTGATGAATGCAAGAAGTGGGACGATGCGTCTTAATCACGCCACTGCCGCCTTGCAGGAGAAGAAGAGGAAGAAGTAGGTGCACTCAGTCAGTCACTTCTCAGGCGCCTTCATCCAGCGTGTAATGAGATCCGACGCTACGCTACACACGAGGACAAGTGATTAGCTTAGCGACCACCTCTTCCTTCATTTAGACCACTGCAGCATCCTCCTAAAGTCAAAGGACCATGTCTAAAGTGGTTACTATGACAACAGTGATTGTACAGCCACACCATGATAAATACTGAATGACTAAATAGCTTTCTAGCTAACTAATTGACTGACTGACTGATTTAGCTTGCTTACAAACAACACAACTAACTGACTGACTTACTCAATAACACACGTACAAATTCACTAAATTTATGGCTTACCAACTAATTGACCGACTGACTGATTGACTGAGTAGCCTTCTATCGATCTGATTTATTGATTAACAAACCAGCTTACCAACTGACAAAGTGAATTACAAAGTAACAGGCTGATTGGCTAACTAACTGACTGACTAACTGCCTCGATAGCTTACTAACTGACCGACCACTTGACTGACTAAATGACTCTCTCACTGGCTCCTCCACTCACTAAATAACGTTACAACCTGATAAACTGATTGACTGACTGAATCCTTCACGAACAAATTAACTGACTGATTAGCAAACTAGCCAGATCATTGACGAACTGTGTGACTGCCTAAGTGACTTGATGGCTTACTATTTAAGTGGCCAACCACCTCACACATTGAATAGCTCACCGACTGACTGACTGACTGAGTGACTGACTGACTAGCTCAATGACAATGTCTTTTTGAATAACAAAATTGCTAGATAGTTAGCTAACTAACTAAACTGAATCACTCACAAAGTAGCTGAATGCATACCTAACTGACTGAAAAAAAAAAAACAGCCTAGCCATGACAGAATGATGAATGGAGCACTGTCGGAATTGTTGCATCTCTAGCAAAGCATCCTGGGAGAATCCACGTTTACCTCCTAGCCGGCGGACAGCTTGCATGGGAGACTTGAACGTCACGCTGCCAGAACCGGAATCAGAACCACAGGAAAAAATACGCACCATAAATCAGGCATCTGGTACGCCCGGGGCGGCCCATGACTTTACAGCCACTCTAGGGGGTCCCGGGGGTCTGGGGGGGTGGGAGGGGGGTGATTGTTACAGTACGTTGTGGGCTGGGCGAGTCATTAAAATGGACCACATGCCATTAGAGTGGACACACTGGTCCATAATGTTGTATCATATCCTTCCAGACATTCATTATTCATCCGCCCTCCTGCGGTACTACTGTGCACATCAGGGGCACACTACACACCGCAGGATGCTGATGGCTAAGTGTGTGTGAGTGTGTGTGTGTCGTACAGTCACACATTCAAAAAATGTGAATAAGTTAACTCAAAAAAATGAAAACACTAGCTAAGCACTCCATTTATGAGGAGATCCCGATGGACACAGTCCAGGTCTGCTTCGCATCTTTGCTGGAAGGACAAAGATGAATAATCACCATTCCAGCTGAGTCAAGAGATCCCACTTCTGATGCAGCGTCTTTTGAGGCAATTCCTGTCAGGAGATCCCAGGGTAGATGGTCGTGGATCTGGAGAGAGTGGCCTCAGTGTCTTTGCTGGAATACTATAAATTAAGGACAGTCTCAATTCAGTCTTGGTCAAGAACTTCTCATTTCTCAATCGTGTACTATGAGCTTCTGATTATTGTTCTGCATTGAAGGCAAAAATCCTGTTCATATTCCACAAAATGTGAACCAGTGTGCTTTAAAAAGCTAAGTCCACAATTTCACACCTCAATCTCATGTGTTATCATGTGTAACGGCTTGGTGTCACTTGTTCATTATGCTCCTGAATGTTTCTTTAGGTAGCTGGTGTTAAAATTCTTAGGACTTTCCAGTTACAAATGTATCCTATCTTGTGATCGATCTCTCTAGTTATATTCATACATTGATGTTATTTTTATTTGTTTGTTTATTTTGGTGAAGTGATTGTCAGTCCAATGTCGGACAAATTTTAACGGTGACCAAGCGATACTCAACGTCCATCTCCTTGGTGGAGGTAATCAGAGAAAAAGAATAAGGTTGATTGTCAGGGGGGGGGTTCCCGCCAGTCCTGCTTTAATCCTCCTGGGAAGAGAAGACGGAATATGCCAGATCCAACGGCCCCCTCCACCCCTGTCGGACATCCGCAACAAAGACGCAGTGTGTTTCGGGGGGAAACGCAGGTAACCTGAGTGGCCACTTTCCCTCTACCGGATCCTTCCCCCCCCCCACCTTGTCCCGCACTAAACGGCCGCAGTGTAATTAGGCCAGACCGCACAAAAGGTCCCGGCCGCCCCCACTGGCCCTGCACAGGAGGGGGCGTTTGTCCAGCCGACTCATTAGGAGACCACTGATTAGATAAGGAAGGTTTAGGGTGTCCCCTGTCTCGCCATGCACCTGCTCAACTCTCCTGTTACCTGACAGGTTTGAAGCTCAGGGAACCTCCCACGGGATCCCTTAATGGGGCGGACTGATGAAAAGCTTCCAAACTCTCAACTTTTTGGACTTTTCCTATTGATTTTGAAAAAAATTCAGGTGCCTCGGGGCGACATGGTTCTTGTGAGATTCTCTTAATTTGTCATGACAGATCTTGTGTAAAAGTCAAGGGGTGTTGTACTATTTTTGAACGCTAGTGTGAAAATTCATTGGAATATGTATGTCAGTTCACAAACAGTTAGGGTTTCAATTTTTTTTTCTTTCTATCCGGGGTCAAATATTTCATAGCTCTAAAAGGCATGTTGTTGGATTTAGCTGGGAGAAAACTCAATCAAGTATCCGTGCATCAGCCAGGCAAAACTTTCCAGTCTTTCCCCCGGTAGCAAAATGACTGTCCAGGTTTATTGAAACTTAGAATGTGATGAGCTAAAAAACAGGATCTTATGTCCTCTATTTATGAAGTGGTCTGCGAAGAACTCACTGGGGGCTGTGGTGTCTGTGGGGTACTTTTTAGTATGAGAGCTGGTTAAAAGATCAAAGGTGGAGAAAAGAAGTCTGAGGTTGTTTTTTTGGAACTGTGATGAGATTCGAAAAAAATAGATGCTTTCGGTGACCGCAGCTGTCATCAACCTTCGACAGGTTTTTCAAATAGGAGCAAGAACCTTCATAAATTTGAATGGAATTTGTCTCAAGATGGTTAAGGGAACTCGGGATCAAAATCCATTTGATAAATCTCGGTCCTTTGTCAGAGCAAGAACGCTGTGGATTTTCTATTTTTAATAAATGATGCTTCAGATAACTGATATATTCAACCTGCCAAGAATTTTTGTTCCACGCTGGAGCCACAACCTAACTGACAATGTAGCAGTCATCAGCATGGGATGTGGCCGAAGGACATCCACTTCTATGTCTTTCTGTGACTCTTCCAGTCTTTCTGTATCTCTGTTGCAACCTGCTGATGACACTCTGTGACACTCTAAGCTTAGTGGCTGCTTCCTCCTGTTTGAAGCATCACAATGGCAAGGTACTGTTGATCCATGCTCAACACACACACACACACACACACACACACACACACACACACACATCCTTCAATCACTGACCGGTATATTGTCCATCTTGACCTCCTCTTCATTCTCTCCTTCCTTCCGTCAGACCTTTTTTTTTCTTGTTAAATTGGATTTTCATTTGTGACGGCGCAAAAGCAGCCTCTGTGATCTCGCCGCCTTCTCGCATCAATTTTCTTTGGTGAAATATCCCCTCTGCCCGGGCTCTCGGACAGCAGATCTATTTTCTTCTTGATGGATCTTGAGGAGGAGAAAGAAAAAGAAGTGGGAAAAAAAATCCGTCTATCCATCTGGGCGCCTTTGCTGCCAGCGTGAGAAGTTGAGAAGATGGAGATCAGGCAGAGCATGTTCCTTGCAGGTCGTTCTGACCTAATACAAACATGCACACACACACACACACCCACACACTACACACATTTTTTTTCCCTCATACTACTGAACATTGTACTACTTAAATCGATCTGTTCATTTAGCTGCACGGTGGACGAGTGGCAGGGAAATATGCCTCGCAGTCAAGGTTCAAATGGGATACCTATCAATACAGGGGTGTAAACAATACCATATAAGATGTGTGAGTTGTACGATACCATCGTCCCACTCCAATCACCGCTTAGCATTGATCGCGCTATAAGACGATGGTAATAAAGCTGGCGCTTCAAGTGAAGCGTAATTAGCTGGCCTGTTATAGGAACGGATGTCGGGTGATCAATAACACCCCAGAAAAGCTCATTGCTCAGCTAGCCCAACGCACCGATTCCTGCAATTTCGGCTGGGAATCATTATAAATGCTCGACACAAATGCATCCGCTGTAGTGACTGATGTGGCTCTCGTGAATTGGAATTATGGAAGGGAAAAAAAGTAGCGGACTTTGAATAGCTGTCCATTGTGGTGGTTGATGTGCAACTTTGACAACAAGTCCGGTGCGTATTGAAAGGGGCGTTTGAATAATTCTACACTGTAGTCACTGATGACCAACTTGGACGAAGCGGTACGACATGAAGCCTTTTTTACGTGGTGGCCAGCGTTAATGTCTAAACTTTTAAAAGAATCAACTTTTGAGTAATAGCCTACTGTAGTCACTGATGTACAATTTTATGATCAAGATTCAAGCCGATAGAAGAAAAAAGCTTTAGGAATCGCTGTCCACTGAAGTGAGGAATGTGCAACTTTCATATTGAGACTGAAGAGGAAAGCATTTTCATTTGCTGTCCTCTGTAGTGAATGATGTGTAATTTTTAACCTCTAGGTTCATGCAAACAACTTTCACATCGACTCATATAAATATACTGTAGAAAGAAAAAGCTTTGGTATTCTTGCTCACTGTAGTGACGGATGCACGGCTAATGTCCTGGTATTTGTCTATCGCTTTCCACTGATGTTCCAGGGTTGTTATTTATTTCCGAAAGAAATCCCACTGGTGTCGTTTGTGAGCTATGTTATTTGAAATATTTATTTACTTAACTGGCTTTGGCCATTAAAGCCTGAAGTATAACCGCTGTGTTCTGCAGCCACGTGCAAAACTGCAGAAAGAAATACATCCTTTTTTTTTCCTTCTTCTTTCTCCGCAGCCTCTCTTGTCCAAATCAAGTCTGCCAGCATTCGATAAGGACGCTGCCCTATTCCTCTTATCAGACAGGAAGTCAACAGTGTGATCCCAACGCTGGCTTTTTGATCAGGTTTCGTTCCCGCTAAACACATTTGCTAAGGCTAATTAGCGTGCTACACTCTTGTCGAACCTGACACGCCTCCTTCCACATGAGACTGAGCTTCATTCGATCCCCCCCACCACCCCGAAACTGCATACCCCACAATGTACCTTCATCTTCAATATCCTCATGCTTGTCCAAATCAAATTATGATCAAGGGAATATTTTTAATTTGTATTTATGGTAGTCTGATATGAATGCACTACTTCATCCTTCATGATAATATTTATTTATTTTTATGCTACACCAGTGGCTTTTATTTCTGTTGAACACAATGTCTTAAACTTCATTAGAATTGCGGACCGGTGTACGAGTGGTTAGCGCATCGAGCTCACAGTGCAGAAGTACCGGGTTCGATTCCAGCTCTTGCCAATTGAACAAAAACAAATGAGTTGTCCGTTAAAGTTGAATAAAATGTAACTGTACTTACAGTTGGGAGTGATTTTTGTTGGACCTGATGAGAGGAATGTCCCTGTTTTTCCCGCCTTTTGTTCCTCACGTTTAGTACGAATGATTAATCTTCTGCCGTGTACGCAAATGTGGCGGTTAAAGAGACCATTCTCGAGACTTTCACACATTTATGGCATGTAAAGTTTCACAGTTTCAAGATTTGTTTTAACACCAACTGGGGAAATCAAAAATGCATCTGAATAGATCTGGAACAGCCTCGGTGTACACAAACTCCAAAGCATCACAAAAAAAATCAAACCAAAAAGACATTTGAAAATATTTTGGGTTGTTTTTAGGAAAAGTCATTCAGGGTGAAACAATATAACGCAGGGTATTTTTCAGCTCTCAAATGTCAAAACCGGTCAATTGAATACCAAAGACGATCCAAGGGTTAACGCGCCATCTCTTCCCTCGCCACTATCGCCTCAGCCGTGGAATTCCCGCTTGCTTATCCCTGCACATTTCGCTAACGGCCCTCTTTTTGGCGAGGCGCTCCGTTAATTCCGAAGTCAGCACAAGTTTTAAACGAGCCCCTCTGACTTGTGCCGCCGTAGCCGGGCGGATTAAACTCAGTATTTTAAGTGTCACAGACGCAGCGGACAGGAAAAGCCACTAGAAAAAAAAAAAAATCCTTGTTTTATATGCGGACGTATTGAATTGATTCAGTGTGCATGCGTTTGCATACATTTGCATAAATCTGGGAGGGGCCAGCCTAAGGGTATACTAGAGGGTCATTTGAGGGAGGCAAAGCGTACTTTGTAAAGTTTATTTCCTTTTTTTGGGGGGCTTGTTTTCATACATGTGTCCTGATTTTGATTGGTACATTTGTATATTACAACAGTGAATTGTTTGAGATGAGGAAATCAACAGTACAACCTTTTACAGTGGTACCTTTATTTAAGAAATGTAATTGGTTCTGGAAGAAATTTCTTAACTAGAAAATTTTGTAATTAGAGACGTGTTTTCCATGTAAATGCCCTAATCTGTTCCAAGCCCCCCCCCAAATAAATTCAGACATAAATGTTTTCTAAAGCACAAAAATGCATCAAAATATGTAACAAATACATGTTACAATTACATTATTGCACAATCAACTGTGCATAATGTAGAAAAAAAAAGAATAAAGAATACAAATGGTGATCATTGAACTTTTAACTACATCCTCATAATTTTTTGCAGTCTTCAGTTCATGTTCTCTTTCAGAAGTGGTTTTT
Organism: Hippocampus mohnikei; assembly: GCA_026261675.1. Lineage (NCBI taxonomy): Eukaryota > Metazoa > Chordata > Actinopteri > Syngnathiformes > Syngnathidae > Hippocampus > Hippocampus mohnikei. Next base: position 13,994,503 of record JAKGUB010000557.1, on the reverse strand, counting down.
GCCTGGCGTTATGTAAAGAACCGATCCAGGGAGGTGTGTGTGTGTGTGTGTGGGGGGCGGGGGGGTATGTGTGCGCGGGCGTGTGCGAGCATTTTGAGATGAGACTTTCTCAATCCTGCAGGCCCTGGCGGAGACAATGATCTTCAATTACCAAATGTTCTTTGCCGCACTCCAGACGGCATTGGGAGAACTGAAAAGGCGAGCGGGCAGATATTAGTGACAAAATGGAGAAATAGATGAAAGATGAACATTTTATTCATCAGCTTTCATTAGGCTGTGCGCCGCCTCAGCTACTTGGACGATCCTGACAATTTTGCAGATGGCACGCTTTGTAAACAGGCCTTCTACTTTCACTCCACTTTCCCCCGCTTCTTCTACCCCCACATCCCACAGGGGGGAAAGAGCGCGGAGCCACAGGAAAAATGGAAGCTACTCTGAAATGGTGTCAGAAGTGGGATCCCATCCAATATATCAAATTGGGTAAATACATCAACAAAGTGATTTAACGATCAGGACAGATCGTTCAATCATTTTTGTAATTGGTGCGCATGTCAAGGTTTTGGTTTGTATTATAGTCACAACTTTAACAAAGGTCAATAGACACTTTTGAGCGGTAGCAGGTGCTCACATCGGGGTTGCATTTGGGGCTGCCCAGTTGTGCGACAGACTGATGTCAGAAGTTGTGTCCAATCAAAACCACCAACAAGTGTGTGCGTGTGTGTGTGTGCCTGTGTGTAATACTGCTGGTTTTGCAGCCAGTTTCGGGTGGCACCATAATATTTATAAGAAAACCTTTTTTTGTCTCCCAATGGAAAAATTCCCAATTTACAGGAGCAACAATTATGAAGGGGAGAAGTAGAACAACAAAAAGTGTATAGGCAATTTTAGTGGTCATTTCCAGGGATCGTTGCTCCTTGGAATTATTTTGGCAAAATTCAGCCCCCTTCAGCCAGTCCCAGGAAGAATTGTTCGAAAAGACCCAGGAAGTCAGTCATTTGGGATTGAAGCCGCTTATTTTGGCCTTTTATCCTTGAAAATGGAACTCCTTCAAATTTTTCCCCATTAGCACCTTTTATACTGCACAGATGAATGACCATCAATTCCAGAGCATATGGAGTTTTTGTTGTTTGCCTGTGAGCAGACCATTGCGTTGAAATTTGATGACTCGCTATAAAGTACAAAACAGTAGCTGGCTTGGAGTTTGTTTTTTAATTCAGACACTGTAGTCATTTTGACTTAGCAATACGAAATTTTGTGGTCATGTCTATCAGCTGAAAAAAAAAAAAGTCTCATGATGTCGTGCCCCCTAAATAAATACAGGAAGGGGACTATTTTGGTTTGGTCATTTCAAGCTCAGTGGGTCCGAATTGCGGCCAACTACATAAACAAAAAGAATCCAGCCCCTGAAGTCACTTTGATTTGGCAACACAAACTTTGGTAGAAATGTCCATCCTTGGTAGATCTACAAAAAAGTCACATGCCATTGTGGTTTGAACGCGTCTTTCAGTGTGTTTGTGTGAGTTGCGCAAGGAAAGGCAGGCGGCATGAAAGAGTGTGTTTATCCGCCCGAAAGGCGGGCGGGGTCATAACCGCCCTAATTAAGCCGTTGAGTATTTTTAGCTTCCTGATCTGCTGTCAGCCGCTCCGCGTGTTTATCCGAGCTGCGGAACAAACGCATTCATCGCCAACTGTCATGTTAGCGCCCCTCCTGTCGGCCGCGTGAAAGGCGGGCCTGCCGGGAAGCGTTACATCAAACGCATCCACCCCCCTCCCACCACAACTCTCCCGTTAGGAGCACCTTTAATTACTTGCCGCTTCACCGCCTCTCAAGTCCTGTCGGCTCCTCTCGCTTTTTTGGCCACGATTCAAGCGGCTAGCTCCCGCTAGTCGTCAGCTTCCTCGGTTACACCAACGTGAGTTTCAATGAGCGGCAAACTGAATTCATGTGTCACCTTCACTTCTATTACGTTTTTTTTATTTGGAAAGATGCTTTGGCGGCAATAGCGGGCTTAGTTTCAATGTATTTTGATGAATCGCTGTTACTATTGCCAAACATCGACAAAAACGACGGATGAGAGCAGTGATAGAACTTCACTCCCACGTTCCATCCACACGCAATGACCAAAACTAAAATTATTTTGTTATTTAACATCAACTATTTGTCCCATATGCATGGTCCAAATTTGGTAGCAATTAGATAAAACCTGGATGCACAAAACAAAATGGACAAAACAAGTTTGAAAAGGCATCAAACTAAAGTGGCAGTCGTCGTGTGCTATGCTCACGCATGACTTCTTCAGAGTTTTTTTTCTTTGCCTCGGCATTTGATGTTGCCTGGCTTTGGGGGGGCTGACTTTTCAATAAATATGGAGTTTGGTAAAATTGAGTGAACCGAGCCACACTGGCTTCTCGAGACTTGATTGACCGTCTACTTGTGATAGGTATGTCCACCAAAATTCTTGTTGCCAAATCGAACTGGCTGTGGGGGGCCAATCCGATGGTAATTCCAAAATCTCTTTGACTCCCCTCAGAGACACGCCTAGCGAAGTTCAATAATTTATCCTTCACAATATTTATAAATGGATTTTAATTCTGAAACAGTTTTGCTTTTACTTTGGCATTTTTTTTTGCAACTGTCATAGTCTGTAATTCATGAGGGAGCAAATTGGTTTTATTTGATGCAATCAAGTCTTTCCGACATTAAGGAGGATCTCGGCGACCGTCAAATGATTTGTTCAAATTGGCGTTTGTTTATAGGTAATATTTTCTCCATTTTCAAATCTCTGCCGCATGTTTATTTTATTTTATTTTTTGTTTTTTTCCGCGCCTCCGCCTTTCTGCCGCTTCTTTTTCATTAGAGAAGATTTCCCGAGCGGTTGTGTTTTTCAAAGCCGCGTTTGCCATCATTGACTTTTTATGGACTCCAACCCGCTGGCATCCTTTTCGCACGGAGAGGTTCCCCGAGCAGTTTTTAGCCGGCCGACTTTTGATTTGCGCGTATTTAAAGCACACCGGCACAATGTTTCCCCGCAGAAGCTCCGTGGCCATTTTTACCAGATGTTTTCACGCCATTTGCTTTTTATTGTGATCATCATTCCCTTTCTGGGAATATTTTCCATTTTTCACCTCTCGCTTGAAATAGTTTTTCTTCCTCATTAAAGTTTTTTTTCCTCCCCCCTCTTATTAAGCTTTTATTTCTCCCGTTTGGAGATAAATGTTACAGATCACTTGTGCAAAGCAGACACTGCTAATTAAGATTATATTACGAGCACATCAAAGGAAAAAAAACTTCATGCAAAAATGTCAGGAATTGTTTCCTGGCTTTTAAGTCTTTTTTTTTTTTTTTTTTAATCTCAATCCCTCTTTACGATTCCACGCTGCTCAGTGGACCAGGTGATGCCAGAGACATGGCTGTGGATAATGGATTCTTTTTTTTTTCCCTCCGGCAAAAGCCTGAAGTGAAATAGTTTCCTTTCTAAGACGCTGTTATTCTCAGGCCAAATTAATCACCATATTTTGGGCTTTTGCCAGAATCAAGAACTCACCAAATTGTCTGGTCAAGTTTGTCCTGGTGAAACTTTGACAAATCTGCATTTTTTTTTCAATATAAACACCAAAAATTGGCTCCCCCCCTCCCCCCCAGATTGTTGAAAATTGTTTTGGAATCATGTCCATCATGAGTAGACCCACAAAAAGGTCTCAACGAGCCATGGCCAAAAAGTCACAAAAAGTCTTCCATGTTGGTTTGAAGAGGCCAATCGCTTTTTTTTTTTATTTATTTTGAGTGTGAGTTCGTGGGCATGGACAGAGCTGGTGTGTTTGACATGAAGAGAATGTGTCTCTATGTTTGACAGCAACGTGGAATTGGTTAAGCATGTCTATCATAAGCAAACCCCCAAAAAGAATCAAAAAGGCCATGCCTGAAAAGAGACACCAAGTCTGCCATTTTGGTTTGAAGCAGCCTTTTTATGGTTGTTTGGATAATTTATGAACATTTAAAAATCCAGCCAAGTCGACTGAGCAACGTGAAATGTGGTACACATGTCTGTCATAAGTAGACCCACAAAAAAAGTCTCAAGAAGTCATGCCTGAAAAGACATAGGAATTCGGCCATTTTGATTTGAAACGTACATTTTGGGCTCATTTTGTCCATTTGCAGGGATCCATCAAAGACAAACCCCTCCTGTAAATTGTGTCTCCCTGCTGTCAAATTTTAGACTTGCATACGAAACATATGGCGAGGGCTCGTCCGTCTTTATTTTATTTTCGGTCTTTTGTTTTTTTTCCCATTTCCACATCAAATTGAAACAAATCCCAAAGCGCTTAAAAGCTCGAACTGCCACCTGACTTCCCCGAGAGGAGTAGCGAAATGATGGAAGGCTGGCAGAGGGTTTCGGGTTGGAAGGGTGGGGGGCGGGGGGAGCAACAGGAGGAAGGGGAGTGGGGAGGGGGGTCCTCTCACACAATGAAGTGACAGAGTTGGTTTCGTCTCGGGAGGATTTGGTAAATCCGTAACTGTGTCGAGCAGCTTTGGACAGAAAAGAAAGGTCTGCCTGAGCGTGACAACCGGCTTTATTTTATGTTATTGTATTCAAATTTAACACATCCCCAACCCTTATCGCCCCCTCCGGCCTCATGCACCCCCGTCATCGCGGCACACACTTTGAAGACGGCTCACCACGGAGAAGGACACATTTTCCCTTTTCTCCAAAGTCGCCTTGTCGCGAATCCAAGCGGAGAAAGTTATTTTCTTTCCGTTTGACATGCTGAAAAAATGCTCACTTAACCCACTAAGTCCACAAATCGCGTCCCGCTCGTCCCGTCTTGCCTTTTATACGGAAAAGGTCAAAACATTAGCCTTGGGCTGGAAGGAAGGCTTTTTCGTGTCACCACTCTCACGTACACCTGGAGGATATTTTTATTCAGACAACATGTCAAAGACACTTCCTTTAAAAGCAGATCGTAAAAATATAGAGTGTGTGTGTGTGTGTGTGTGTGTGTGTGTGTGTGTGTGTGTGTGTGTTCGAGCCAATTTTCACACTTCCTACTGAGGCTGCAAATATTTCACTGTGAAAGTTACTGATATGGAATCTTTGTTTGTCTATCCATGTAAACAACTGTGTTGCTCCAAACCAAAACAGCAGACTTGCATTGCGTCTTTTTTTTTTTTTTTTTTTTTTTTTGTGGGTCTTATAATGATAGAAGGTGGCCCAGTGGTCAAGTGGCTAGCGCGTCAACCTCACAGTGCAGAGGTCGTGGGTTCAATCCCGGCCCCGGCCTTCTTGTGTGGAGCTTGCATGTTCGCCTGGGCCTGCGTGGGTTTTCTCCGGGTACTCCGATTTCCTCCCACATTGCAAAAACATGCATGGCAGGCTCATGGAACATTAGAAATTGTTTGTCTCTGTGTGTGCCCTGCGATTGGCTGGCAACCGGTTCAGGATGTCCCCCGCCTACTGCCCGAAGACGGCTGGGATAGGCTCCAGAACCCCCTCAACCTTTGTGAGGACAAAGCGAATCAGAAAATGGATGGATGGATGGATGGATCATGATGGAAAAACCTACCAAATGTCATCTTGCTAAATCAAACTGTCTTAAGGGCCCGAATTTTCAGATTTGCACGAATATCACCACTGCAATTGGAACTTCCGGCTTATGTGAGTATCCTGAGCCGCATGCTGCTTCACTACAGCTTTATAATGTTCTGACATGTTGCGGTAATTCCCGCCGGAGGAGTAAAATTCCTACTCCCGCTCTCGTTCTTCTTCATTACTCACGGGTCAGCGACTCCGTCAAACTCTCAGTCGTCGCGGGACAGGACGGAGTCTCCACGGACGCCATTTGAGCGCTAAGCGCGGCTTTAATGAAGCCCGCCGGGACACCCCGAGTTGGCGGGCGGGAGGATCTTGCGGCGGGGACGTTGGGGGGAATCTAATGCGCTGCTGTGTGCGCGCCGCGCGAATGTGCAGGCGGACGTCCCGATGCAGCAGGCTGGGGACACCGTCGCCGCAACACCTTTACTGCATCAGCCGGCCTTTTTTTTTTTTCTACTGTGTGCGTGTGTGTGCATGCATGTGTGTGTGTGTGCGTGTGTGTATGCATGTGTGAGATGAGATGGAAAGACAGCGCCTGAGTGTGAGTTCGTGTGCATGGACAGAGCGGGTGTGTTTGACATGAAGAGATTGTGTGTGTGTGTATGCCCCCGCGTGTGTGCGCACGCGTGCGTGAACAGGAAGTGCAGTTGTCTTGAGGTCCAAATAAAGCCACCTTAATCTTGCTCTGCTGTGTGTTGACTGATGTCTGAATCATGATGAAGCTTCCTAAGCTGCCCTGACAGCACATGAAGGGCGGCTTTTATTCCCCATTGTGTGGTTGTGCGTGCACGTATCTGTGCGCGCGCGCGCACGTTCGCGTGTCTTTTAAAGCCTTGGGTGTGAAGATACAGTCTGTTAATCTCTAGCGGCTTGTTTTCAACCAGTCCGGCAAATAGCAACTGTGATGCGACGCAAACGCACATTATACTTGGAGAAAAAAATGTGGACCTATTGTTTGGCATTTCTGTACACAGTTTTGAGGTTCTGGGTTCAAGTCCCCAGGTTTCAATCTGGGTGGGACTGCATGTTTGTTTCTCTTTGCCCTGACATTCACTGGCGACCAGTCCCTAATTCTTCAGGATTTGCCCTAACACGGACTGGCGACGTGTAGTGACTGATTAACAACTGCACATCCAAATGCATTCAGATGTCGACCACGGAAACTGCTTTTGATTCGCTGCCAGTGGGATCCACAAGTGTGACATCAGGGTGCAGATAGATACAGAAGAAAACAACCTATGAAGCTTGTCGCCTGTAGTAACTGATGCGCTGACAGTGAATCTGATGTACCGTAATTTCCCGAGTATAAGATGTCCCCTGATACAATACTCTCACCACCACCCCCCCAAAAAAAATATGATTGAAAATAAATCACACACCTTCCCACATGACTGAACGAAGACCAACAATCATGACGGGAGGTGACTCGACAATGTACAACTCGCGAACAACATGCCTGAATGAGCGCAGAACAAGTGTTAGACGTTGCCATTGCCGGTGGGCTAACGTGGCTAATTAATCCGTGAACAGATGGACTGAGTCCGTCCAAATGCAGGATCAGAGAGAGAGAGAGAGAGAGAGAGAGAGAGAGAGAGAGAGAGAGAGAGAGAGAGAGAGAGAGAGAGAGAGAGAGAGAGAGAGAGAGAGAGAGAGAGAGAGAGAGAGAGAGAGAGAGAGAGAGAGAGAGAGAGAGAGAGAGAGAGAGAGAGAGAGAGAGAGAAAGTAGTAATAATGGATTCTGGAGTAACCACACAAAGCTTCCTATTTAGCTGGTCTGCTTGGAAATGGTGACCCTCAATACAATGCCAAAAGTTTTCAGTCTTTCGCTAGAACTTTGATTTGTGATTTAAAAAAACATAGATTGGATGCCTGCTGAAGTGACTGATGCCTGGTTGCGATTGTTTTTTTTTTCTAATTTCTCATTTGCCGTGACAGCCGCAAGAAGTGGTTTTCGAAATACAATAAATGTTAGCGTCACAGGTGTTCTGACTTCAACACGCTGAAAAGTACAATATCAAATCAATTATTGATCGGCATAAAATGTCAAACAACATCAGGCCTGCAGTGTGACTGGAAGGAAAAAAAAACAAAAAAACTTTTAAAGTGTCTGATTGCACAGAGCTAAACGGCAAAAAGTGTACAGCATGGTAGAAAAGTGGAAGAAGTGATGAAATGGTGATTAGAGTAAACACTTGTTTTGCCACCTTAAAAACACACAAACACACATTTGTTTTTCTGTGCTTGTTAAATGTGTCAATCACGCGAGCGACGTCTTGGCGGCACCAAATTGATGCACGGTGATTTTTTTGATTGATTTGTGTGTGTGTGTGTGTGTGTGTGTGTGTGTGTGTGTGTGTGTGTGTGTGTGTGTGTGTGTGTGTTGCAGTCACAAATCTGCAGTGAGGCAGAAATTTCTTCGGCGAAAAAGAAGTAACGTTGTGGCTCCTTTTTTGGCACCTTACAAGGTAAACGCCAGCCCAAAGCATTTGCGTTCTTGCTCAGGTGGCAGAAAATAATAATCGCCCAAAAGTGGCCCAAAAATGGGACCTGCAACGATAGACCTTCCTCAGCTCCCTTCGCTTGATTCGATTTTTAAAAATGTCATCTTGTTTTACTGTTTCATTTAATTTTCTATTTTGTTTACTTTAATTCAAATGTTGTTATATTTACCCGGTCATTTTCATTTGTCTTTAATTGTATTTTGTTCTCTTTTTATTTTATCTTGTATAAGATTCTTTTATTTTACTTTTTTTTGAATTTGTCTTTAATTTTGTTTTTTTATTTGGATTTATTTTTCTATAATTTTATTGTCGCTTGTTTACTTTTATTTCATGTAATTTTATTTCACTAACTGTAATTTAATATTTTGAATTAACGTGATTGTCAATGCCCTTACCTTTGACCTTTGTTGTTCTGGCATCATTGGCGCTTTGGGCAGCAAGTTTTTTCCATTTCACCCTGTGAGTTGCAACGCCTTGCATGTCAGCCCAGTTGACTTTTCTTTCGTTCAAATCTTTAAAAGTTGCTCGCCGGATCTTCTTCGGCCGTCCCAGCTTTCTCTTGCTTACTGGGATCCGTTTCGGGGCTGTCAAGGCATATCGATATTTGTTCATTCTCATCCAAAACAGCAATCATTTTGTTTTGTTGGCCTTAATCTAATTTTACTTTATTTGATCTTGTTTAATCTAATGTTCTTTAGTTTAATTTGTTTTCATTCAATCGTGTTTTCTTGACTCGATTTTATTTTCTTAGGGCGTCATTCAGTGTTATAGAACACTTCCTGTGATCAGTATTTTATTTTAGCCAGGCACCATTTTAATTTTATTGAAATAATTTCATTTTATTTTGGACATTAGCTGATGCAATTTTCCTCATTGTTTAATTGGGTTGTCAACTCCAAAATCTTTTTTTTTTAATATATATATCACAGCTCACTTGATCCCTGAGCAACTGTGATGGCATTTTCAGTTGACAGCCAAGTGGCAAAATGGCCACCCCCTGAAACGGATTTTTAAAAAAACAGGTGAATTTTGCTGCTTAAACTCATATTCCACAAACATGAATCAGAATGCCGTGTTTCAACGAGTGTGGAGGCAAAAAAAAAACATTACTTTAAAAAAATATTTTGGGGTTCATGTCCCCTTGAAGATTTTTTTTTGTAATTTATTTTGTAATTATATTTCAGTATGTTTCGTAAACGCGTAAAGGCGACATAGCAAGACGAATGTGGCTTTTTGAAGGGTTTCGCGTCACGGCATCGAGAAAGAGACAGAGGTTCGTCAAAAGCGCCACACCGCCGTCGTCGTTGCCGTGACAGCAGTCGTAACTTCATGAAGAGAGAAAGCGCTCACTTTGGCCCGCAGATTAAATCGGCTCAATTAGAAGCACCGCTGGGGCGGGGGCGTTCTGCACTTCTATTAGTTTTTAAATGAAGTGCCGGCTTGATTTATGGGAGCGGCTCGTGTTGTGGGGGTGTCGCACAAGTTAAAGGAAGTGTTCGGAGCGGCGCCACCGCTGCAAAATGCGCTAAATCCTAATCAGTGATGACTGATCATTCCTTATTAGCATCGTATTGTTTGTACTTAATTTAATGCTTTCCAGCATAACCCACTCACCAGCGCTTTCAGGAAAAAAATATATATTTCTGTGCACTTCTTAACCCTTTCATGCACCCTGTAACCTGATAACATGTTAAGCTGTCCACTGTAGTAACCGCTGTCCCTGAAGGGGTTCGATTCCCTCGTGTCACTTGTAACATAAGTGAAAACAAGGTTGGCTTGCGCTTGTCGCGTCTTTCTTGTCCAATATCATAGCAGGCAAGATGAGACATGCGGCGCATTGTGTCAAAACGAAATAAGACATGCGTGTTTACGTTCGTATAGTTCGGATCTTCTTTACAGCCGCTGGCCTGCTTGTATTCCAACCGTATTGTTGCATTCAAGTTTGTTTGTTTTTTTCAATTGTATTTCTCATTTGTCCCAAAGTGCTTGTCCTCTCTCTTGTCTCACATTTTTTTTTCCCCGTGACAAACGGGAAAATGTCAAGTCAACCACAACATCAAAGCAAAACAATTTTGTGAGTTGCCTATCCCTCAACTCGCTCCACTCCAGGTTGTGAGACCCAATTTGGAATTTGTGTTCAGTCAAACCTTTGTACATAGACGCTCACATGACAAAAGTGTACATGTGAATGGAAGGTGTTCGTGTTAAAGTTAAAAAGCAGAACATCGGGTGGCACGGTATTTCTGGAAATAAATGTTGCCCCCGTGTCAGTTTCGGGCTTGACTCATATTTGGAAACTTTTTGGAAGGATTTTGTGGACCTGCAACCAACATGTTCTGTACATGTCCGCCTAAATAGCATAACTGTACTTGTAAGAACGTGCTGTAAGCCTTCACATTCGCATTTTGCATAACAGAGACCCAGATTTGCATTCCCTCGTGTTTCACAGTTTACATTTTGCCAATAGAAGCCCGATCTCAATCTTGTTTTTGCTGTTTGATGGTTGAAGGTGTCAGCAAAAAAAAAAATATTAGCATCAAAATCACCATTCTTTTTGTTTCTTTTCTCCAAAAGCTCCCTTTCTCTGCTTTTTGGTCAGAAACCGCATGATTTTGGTCAAACCCATCATCTCCTGCTCAATATTGAAGAATGAAAGGACCTAGACAGAACTTTTTTTTTGAATGATAAAAGAAGAGGCACTTTCTTTTTTAGATTATATTGCCACAGAAGACAATATCCGCTGGGTCTTGAAAGCTTCGTCCAAATGCTCTCAGTCAAAGTTCAATTAGAAACTCTCCGTTGCCAGCCACTGAGTTGATGGGGAAAAAAAAAATTACCTCAGCTCATGAACAGTTTATGAATGAAGAGTATGTACTGGAGTTCCAAAGTTTGTGAAAATTAGCCGCTTTCAAAACACAACGCTAACAACCAGCATCATCAAAACACAAAACTCTTGCCAAGAGATCAAATCACAAAACCTTCAGCACCAAAGTACAAAGAGAGGAATTCCGAAAAGACGGCAGCATTCTAAATGTGACATCCACGAAACCCGTTTGGGATTTACAGTTGACAAACGGGAGTGTCAGAACAATGATATCCATTTAGCCGCGACAGCTTTACAACTGCGACGTTCGCTTCGCATTCAATCGCGCCATCCCGAGCTGCTTTCGGAATCTCGGAGTCTCGGAATTTACTGTTTAATTTGCTTAATATGGAAGAAGGGGGCTCACTGGAATTTACGGCAGGCCCTCAATTAAACGAGACTGCGGGGACCGGTTAGCGTGAGGAGATGGCGGCTAATGCAAATGAGCCGGCGCCGCTCGATATTGCTGTGTTTGCCTTTCTGCGCAAGGCCTTGTTTACCCTCGCTTGTGTGTGTGTGTGTGTGTGTGTGTGTGTGTGTGTGTGTGTGTGTGTGTGTGTGTGTGTGTATGCGCGCGCTCACTGTATGCGTGCGCGAGCTAATGGCTCACAGTCGAACCTAAAAGCAAATGTAGAAACACATCGAGTACATTCCCGGCCGGTTGCCGAGGCAAATGAATACAAGAGGCGCGGCGCTTGTTAGCGAGGCTAAATGAATACAAGAGCGCAGCCGGGTGTTCTGTCAATAGCGGCAACTCTTCCGTCTTCCCCTCCTCGTTGGAAATTCATAGAGGAAGGTCAGTTTTTTTTGTGTGTGTGCGTGTGTGCGGCGAGATAAAAAGCACTGACTGGGGCGCTTTTGCGCAGCTTAACCCTGAGACGTTCCTCCGCTGTGAATATAAATATGATTAAATGAACTGTCAGGGTCGAAGCGGCAGCGTTAAATAAAAAGAGCGAGACCGGGCCGGGCCTTTTAGTGCATCCTCTTGTGGCCCTAAAGGCCCTCCAGTCACTTTGCGCGCTCTGATCTTCCCTGGGAAATACCGGATCGGAACCGCATCACTGGCGGGTAAGAGCGCGGGATGAATACTGATCGGGACGATGCCTGCGTGAGCGTTTTGTTTCGAAATTCAAATCCACACGCGGTCTTGGTTGCCGCCACAGCGAACGGACAAGGAGAATCAACAGCGTCAACTCCACCGAGAAAAAGCAAATCAAGATCGGAAGCCGTACGCTGTAACATGAAAAATAGCAACGTGACAAGATTTTCCAAATACAGTCGGTCGGAAACATTGAGTCGGCTTGGAATTTTCAACATCAGGAAATGCGTTCCGGAGAATTTTGTGTTTTGCGTTTTTGGGAAAATCTTTCCATACTTGTCTTGTCCTTGTTTATCGTAGTTGCTTGTTATGGATTACACTCGTGTTGGTGATACTTCTGATCACCATGTTTTCACTTCGTCTCAAACGGCATCACCAGTGATAAGTTTACAGTTTGAGGCCTGTGCGCCCCAGGGACTCACTGATCAGAAAAGTATGAGTCCCATTTTGCATTTAGAGGGTCCCAAATTTCGAATTCTGAAATGGTCTACTTATTCAATTGCATATGATAATAACACAAACAACAACAATATACATTGATAATAGGTTTATTTCTCATAAACAAATGCTGCAAAAATTTTAATAATTCAGGCATACAAGATTATTATCGCAAAAAACTAGCCAACTTTAGCTGCTTCCTCTGTGATATCTCCGCAATAAACTTTCGCAACACTTGTTCGTGACACTTGTTTGCAACACTTGTTTTAACGTGACACGACTTGGCAATCGTCTGCTGTCCACGCGGTGAAGGCCGATCTCGCCAATCTCGTCTCGCGAGAAAGGAAATCTCGTCACGCGAGATTATTTGACGTGAGATCAAAACACCAATGGCTGGGATTATCAAACTGCGACCGTTGCTGGAAAAAAAGATTTACCGTAGTTGGGGGTTTTTTTCAATTGTTTTTTTTTTTTTACTGAGAAATTTCCTTGCGTACCAAAAACGTACATTATTTGCAACTGTGCGTCTGGCGGGAAAATTATGCGTCTTGGACGCCGGACGCAGAGGTAACGAGATGGCTGCATCACTCCCAAACTAAACCGAATCAGATCAAATGTTTTTCACCCCGAACGCTAAACGATATCGTCATCATCGGAAATCCAATTATCCAATTGGCCTCATTTCAGAGCTTCCCAACCCTCATTCAAACACGACACTGTCAGCAACAGGAAGCGGCAACAAAACAAAACTAAAACAACATCAAAACAACACCATCAACATACAGAAACAAGAGACAGCGGCATCTTAGTCACCTCCACATCAAATGGCAAAAGTATCAACAGAAAAGTTCCACAACAACATCTAAATGTTAAGAAACTGCAACGAGGCTGACGAGAGCCTCACCCGTGTCGAGAAACGAAAAATCAGCAATGCCGACAACATTTACAGACATCGATGTGAATCATAAGCAATAACAACACGCGAGTTAGCGAAGCCGAAAACTTTTGACGCCGTGTGAGTGAGTCGGTGACAAACTCAAAACAGAAAAAGATGAGTGGGCGTTTGGTAGCTCCACCCGCACATTAAATCATCCGAGCGGAAGTCCTCCTCGGAATTGATTCATCCCCAAGCACGTCGTAAAACTTCAAATAAAGTGTCGGCGGAAGTGGATTAGCATACGCTAATCAAACGTGCAATCGGGACGCTGAAAAGGGAGAAAAACATCCTCAAAACATCAGGGGAGAAAAAAAAAATCCCTAATCTCCCGTCACCAGAACCCAAAAGGCGCCAAAGCGCAGCGCTGACGAATGGCCTCTCTGATTGAACCCAGACATCATCAATCACATGCCGAGCCGCCCGTGCGCCGCCCGAATGTCCCGATGGTTTTATTGGCGGCATCCTGGGAGATTCCTCCGATTTGATGCTCGGGGGAATTCCTCGGACCGCCGGATTGTCTAGCGATATTATACACACGTGCGTTCGATTCCTAATCTTGCCGGACGTCAAACAACACCTCCCAAACTTAATCCAGCCAATTACAAGACAGATTCGATTGCTTTTTCTCATCGGAACAAAACAATTACCGTATTTTCTGCACTACAAGGCGCACCGGCTGCAGCAAGAGTGAAGGCTCGATATTAATAAAGCTGTATTGTATTGTATTCCCTTTAGCGTAGCTCCATCTAGTGGATGCATAACGCAACCACAGCCACTATTCTAGCTTCTATGTGCCTCATAACGCAGTGCACCCAATAGATAAAAACAATTGTAAAATAGGCCAATAATTGAAGGTGCACCTTATATTCCGAAGCGCCTCATACTGCAGAAATTATGGTCTTTCCAAGACAAGAATCGTATTTCAAAGTATGGTTGTCCTTAAAGTTCCATTTTTCAAATTAGGGCTTTGGCACTGAGTTAAGGTTTGAAAGTGTGGTTTCAACATGGGAATAGGGTTAAAATTTGGGCTTTGAAAAAAGGGTTTGGTTTTAAGTTATTTTTAAAGAGGGGTCTCAAGTCAGGGTTTGAGTTTTGGACAAGGATTAGGGTTATCAAATTAGGGGTTGAAACCTTGGTTGGGTTTTGAAAATGTTCAAATGTCCACCAAAAAAAAAAAAAAAGCAGTACGTGCTTCTTCTTTGTATTTTGTCAGACGTCTGGCTGCACCATACTGCTCCTCACATGTCAGTCCAGGTACTACACCAAACTTCTGCTTTGCGATACCACCAACAATAATAATAACAACAACAACAATAATAATCATAATCATTACTATGATTATTATTACATAAAATGTATATCACGTCACGCATGAAGCAAGGCAACTTCAACTTTTGTGGAAAGTTGCATAAAGTTGTTCTGTGACACAGTGTATGTTTTTGGCTCGAGGGCAATTCTGTGTTTCTTGTAGCAAAGTCTAACCAAAGGTGCCCTCACCGGCTCGACGCCCCACCCTCTCAGCACCGCACCCCCACTCCGGGGCTGCAGTAATATCCACAGTAATGACTGTGCCAAGCAAACACAATATTGAGAGCTTCTTTTCTCGTCCGCAGATATTATTTCCCAGTGGAGGACAGGTGGAATTAAAAATGAAATGTATCTTTTTTTGGGGTGAGGGGCTTTCATTCTTCTTCATTCCGCCCAACCTCACTTTTATGTATTAAGATCTTTGCTCGGGCATCGAGATCAGGCTGCAAGTGACGGTCGGCCTCGGGCTACGGTTTCGAGACAGGGTGACAGAATTTCGTTGAAAGTGATCGGAATTTCTAGGTTTTGTTTAAAAGTAAAGTTTCAAGATAAGAGTAACGGTTTGATGACCGCTGAGGGTTTCGAGCAAGGGTTAGGTTTTCAGAATAAGGCTTCAAAACAGGATTAAGGTTTCAAAACAGTATTGTGGTTTCAGATTAGGGGCTACATTTTCATATTCAGTTGTCAAAACTAGGTTAGGGTTTTGAATCAGGGTTTTGAAGCCAAGGTTTGAGTTTCCAAGTGTATGACTTCCATTTAGAGCTCCAAGACATGATTGGGGTTTGAAATGAGAGTTTCGATTTTGGGTTAAGGTTTGAAATGATGGCTAGTGTTTAAAATTACGGTTTCAAGACAGAATTAGACTTTCAAAGTAAAGTTTCAAAATTTGGATTTCAAACCTGGGTTATGGTCCCAAACATAGGGCTATGGTTTGAAGATATGATTGGGTTTGAAATTAGGGTTTCACCTCTGATTTCGGGGTTTAAAACACAGGTTCATGTTTCAAATTTGTGTTTGTGTTTTGAGACAAATTAGAATTTTTAGACAGAGTTAGGGTTTCAAAATAAGACTAGGTGTGCTTTCGGTGATCAAACCAAGGTTACGGTTTGAAGAAAACTGAGGGTTTCAAGCATGGGTTAGGGTTTCAAGAATGCTGTTTTTTGGGGGTTGTTTTTGTTTTTTTGGAGGAGTTCTCAAAGATATTTGTCGCCCCTGCAACATTGCGATCAGATTTCAATCTCAGTGATGATCACACAGCAGGCAAACTAAATAATTATTTCATGAGTTTTGCTTCGAGTTAGTCTGTCGTCGTGCTAATTAAGCATCGCTCAGACGTTGGGCCGCAGGCTTTGACCTGATAGCAAGGGAACACTTTTGAAAAGTTTGAGTTTGTGTCCCTCAGGACTCAAGACAACACGCAGGGAAAAATCGGTTCCAGTTTGAATCATTGCTCCCAAAAAAAAAAAAAAAAAGATGCTGTCCTTCCAATTAAAGTTTTCGCGAATAAGTTGAGCTTTGTGTTCCACTTCAAAATAAAATAGCTGACTGCCCGTGTCCTTTCCGGGCATGTCACGCATAGCTGCTTGAGCTTTTCTTGTGGGTCACGAGGTACCAATTTCATGATGGTTCAGTGCACTTCACAATTGTGAGGACTCATTTTTAAGATTTGTGTGAATGTTACAAATGTCTGCTTTGAAACCAAAACGGCCGACTTCCTATGACTTTTCAGGCATAGCTTCTTTTATTCATTTATTTTTTATTTTTTGTGAGTCTACTCATGACAGATGCAATGACCAAATTTCACAAAGCTAAGTCAAAATGGCTTCGGAAGCGGAATTTTTTTCCATAAAAATTCCAAGGAACAAGGATCCCGGCACACGACCCCTTTCAAACTAAAATGATTTTTTTTTCTCGAGTCATGTTTTCTGGAGATTTTTTTGAGGGGTCAACTCATGATACACATGCCATCCAAATTTCATGTTGCGGCATGATTCTGACTCCTTTTTCGAATCTGTGTGAATATCTGAAATTTTCATAAATTGTCTGCTTTACCAAAATGGCAGACTTTTTTTTGTGGGTCTACTCATGATATACATGATGACCAAATTTCATGTTGCTGAGTAATACTGGCTTGGGGGGCTTAATTTGCAAAAGACCAAAGTAATACTTGCTGGCATCTATTGGTAATGAATGTTTTTTTTTGTTGGGTTTTTTTTTCAAGCTTGGGCTTTCCTTGGTGTTCCCAGAGTGAGTATTTGAGTCACTTGGGCATTCATCAGTCAATCACAGCCCAGTGAGTCTCTCCATCACGCTCAGCTGATCAATGGACTGGAGAGCGTTTGGCAAGTGAACACTCTCGGCCTGCGACCCCCGCCCCCACACTTCCTTTCCGCCAAAAAAAAAAAAAGTCTGTGATGGCGAAATACGCGTAGGACCTGGCGAACGTTCAAAGGTGGGTGTGAGCCGGTCGCGCTCGGCCCGTCGCCATAATTGAACGCTCCCGCGTGTCCGAGGCCAATCAGTGGGAAGCGGAGGACGTGAAGCGAGACAGCTGCTGGACGACTGCCAATCAGGAGAGAGTCCCACCTCACCAGGTACGTAATGAACATCTTGTTCCTTGATCTTTGGATTAGGAGTGATGACTGTTATAAAGGCAGATCTGCATTAGCAAAAAAAAAAAAAAAAAAACCAGCAAAATGAGTTTCAAATTAGGGTTTCAAAATGGGGCTAGCATTTAAATTAAGCCATTTCTCAAACAGGATGCCTTCAAGGAAGCTTTGAATTCACATGTTCATATTAGGGTTCCAATATGAGTTTTTAACAAGGGTTAGGGTATCAAATTAGGGTGTCAATCTTAATTCAAGTTCTCAGAGCTGGAAATGTTTCCAACCAATATGGCCAACTTAGTGTATTTTCAGTCGTGGTTTCCATTTTTGTGGGTCTACTCATTAAAAACATGCCTAAAAAAATGTTATCCCGCTACTTGAGACTGGCTTCAAAGGCTGAAAAACAAACAAAAAATCAATTCTGGCCATGTTGGGTGCACCTGAGTTAATTTTATCCAAATTTTCCTCTTGGATTGTAACCATAATGGCAGACTTCTTGTGTGTTTTGAGCTTGAGTTAGCTCAGACTTTTTGGTGGGTCTACCGCTTTTAACTCATTCACTCCAAAAGACGTTTTTTAAATGTCTTTTCTGACTTGGTCTAGAATTGGCTGGTACTGAAAATTAATGACGCTCAGTAAAGGTAGTTGTGGGGCCTGATCAAAAATGATAATCATCATCAAAAAATAATAATGAATCCGATTGTGAGCAAAGAAGCCTAAAAGTTCTGCTTCAAAACAAAATGGCTGACAATCTATGTCTTTTCCGTCATGATTTCTTGAGCCGTTTTTTTTTTTTGTGTATCATACCAGATTTCAAGAAGCTCAGTAGTACTGGCTTCTGAGGCTGACTTTCTCAAAGACTCCCGCCATGTAGAGTCGGCCGTGGGTACAGAGTGTCAGCACGAAAGAGAAACGTGAGCTGGAGGCTACAGCAGCAGCATGTGGCTGGCCATTGGTCCTCCAATCCCATCAATCAAAAGAGTGGCTGCCTTTACCGGCCGCTTGGCCGGTGGCTCTTCCAGGGAGCCTCTAAAAAGCCTTTGCCTGGAACAAGAAATATCACGTGCGCGCGAGTGCACTCAAGTGACCTCGATGCAAAGGCGCAACACTGCTTAGTCAGCCTCCGCCGCCAACCTGCATTGATTTGAAGTAAGCGTGAATTATGATTATGAAAGCCGTCGCGATTTGAGTGCGGCGGGGCCGATACGATGAGCTACCAAGCCGAGGAGCCGGGAAATATCAAGTTATCACGTCGGCTACGACGACGAGCGCATCCGGCTGCTGATAACGAGCGGCCCAGATAAGGCGCTCTCTGGCCGAGATACGTGCAGCGCTCGCCACCGCCGCTTGTGATGTTAATATGAATTATCGCATATTGAGCATTCTTCTTTTCATCCGGAATCCAGAAATTCCACCGGGGTTCATTTACATACAGCAACATTTTGACAGTGTGTTGTGAAACGTGTCGTTTTGAAAACGTTTTGAAACACAATGGCAATGTTTTTACTGATGAAATTAACCCGGTCTTCAAACTTTCAAATGAGGTTTGAAACCCTCGTTTGAAAAGCTAACCATGTCATGAAACTCCTCCTTAAAACCCTAACACCTCCTCGGAATCTGAGCTCCAAAGCTTACTTTGGAGCCTTGGCGTTGTTTAGAAACCTTATTCCGGCCTTCAAACCTGAAATTGACACAAATTGATAGAACTGGACATAAAACCCGACCTCAGAAGCCCGAAACCTAATTGAAATCCTCACTTGAAACCCTTATGCTGTCTGGCTACTTTAAAACTCAGACTTAACACTGGTTTGAAACCATAATTTGAAGCCCTAAACCTTATTTGAAACAGCATCCCAGGATTGGAACCCTACTCTTAAAACCCAATCCATTTTGAAACCTAAATCTGGGCTCAGAGGCATAGTTTGAAACCTTAACACTGTTTTGAAACCCTATTCCAGCCGACAAACCCTATTAACAAATGCTTAGCCAAACTTTAAAGTAAAATTTGAAACCCTAAAACAGTTTGAAAGCTTAATACCCCTTCCTTGAAACCCTACACTGAATCACTAACCCTTTTTTGAAACTCCAAGACAACCTTAAAACCCTAACTTGAAACCCTGACCCAGTCTTGGAACATGAATACCCTGAAACTAGATTTGCCACCCTGTTTCTGCCTACAAACCCTATTAAGAAATTCTAAGCCAAACCTTAAATTCAAATTTGAAACCCTAACGCAGGTTGACAGCTTAATGGCCTCCACTAAATCACTAATCCTTTTTTGAAACTCCAACAATATCTTAAAACCTTAATTCGAAACCCTAACCCAGTGGAGCCCTTCTTATAATACCCTTAAACTCAATTTGACACCTAAGCCTGGTTCAAAAGATTAATTTGAAATTCCAGCCTGCGCTTGCAAGGTGACTTGAGATCTTATCATTGTTTGGAAACCCCATTCCTGCATTTAAATCTTAATTTAAAATGTCAAACCCTAACATAGGATTATAATTTTAGCCCTTGTTTGAAACCCTACTCTTAAATCCTAACCCTTGTCCTGTTTTAAAACCCTAACTTGAACCCCTAACCAGGACATGACACTCTTAATCTGTCTTGAAACCCTAATTGAAAACGCCAACTTTGTCTTGAAACCTTACCATTGTATTCTGCCTTTAGCCCTTAATTTTAAATGCTAATGCTGACTTGAAGCCCAAATTTGAAACCGTAATGATAGTGTCAAAGCTTAATCCTGGCTTGAATCCATAATTTGAGTGCCAAACTTGCTGGACTGCATGTTTGTGAACGCACGTATGATAATGATGTAGTTATGTTGGGAGGTCCGCCGTGCAGTTGGTGTTTTAAAAGAAAACTTTTATCCCGTATTTTTGGGAGTTCCTAATGGGGTGAAAATCACTTTGACGAGACTCCAATGCTGCACATCAGAATCTTCCGGAAACTAGTGCACAAAACAACAACAAACTTTTTACCAACAAATAATTACATTGTCACTCTTTTATCAAGTTCCCAACACAATTTTTTATTTTATTTTCTTTTTTTTGAACAAACTCAGTTCCTCCCCCGTCCAAAACTTTTTCGTTCGCCAGCCGTGTCGTTTGCCGCTGTGCCCTCCTCGTTTGCGGGGTCACCGCCGGCCAATCCAAGTCGGCTTTGAAAGACAGCATTATGCCGCAGTCGCCTCTGTTTACCATCATAAACCGAGCCGTCGCCTTTGAGTTGACCGAGCGCCGCGTGTGCCCGCGACTCGCCTGCCGACTTGTAATTACCCCATTAACTGTTTATTTTCTCCGGCTAACCATAACAACATTTGGACTCCAATCATCCGGGCGCCTTACTGGCGTAATTGCTGGCCGCCATTGTTTGCGACACGTCGATGGGGTACAAAGTGGGATTCGCGTTCCCCGCCGACAATTAGGTCATGAGCGAGACCGCGCGGCTAATGAGATGGGACTGGAGGATGGGCGGTCGGGCGACGCTGAGACCACCCTGGGTAACAAGGCCGTGAGGTGACTCTGAAGATGACGTGCAAATTTTGCACATGCCAGCAATTTCTTCGCAGGTATGGAAATGAGAAGGGAGTGGGAATGTGATTCCATTAACAGCGGATATGTGGTGATTATATTGTTTACTGTTGGGCCTCTTTCACAAAGAGCTGGTGCCAGCCGCTGGTTTGCAACCAGAGACTCAATTAAGAGGGAAAGAAACAGCCAAAAATCACACAATTAAGTTGCAAACCAACAACGGACAACATGTTTAAAAAACAGATCCAAATGAGTCATGAATTGTCAGGAATCGAGTCAAGAACTTTGTTCGCAATCAAGACAAACACCAGAAAAGGACCCAGTCAAGAACCGCTTCCAGACTAAAGAGAGGATCCAAGTCGAGGACCACGTCAATAAATGAGGTCAACGTCAAGAACCGAGACAACCAGCAATCAAGAACCATGAAAACAAAAAATCAAAAGCAAGTCAGGAAGTTATGCTGAGAACCAAAATTCCATTAAAGAAACGTGTCAATAACCACATGAACAACCAAGTCAAAAACCTGCTCAGAAACCATGTTGAGATCAGGAGGGGGGCTCCATTGTTCCAAAAAGAATGAATAAATTAAATGCTGTACAGTAACCTCCACTCCATCGTAGTTTCTGCGTTTGCGGTCGTGCTGTTTCGCACATTTTGTTGTTGTGCAGTTTATAACTCCGTTTCGTTCTGCCTCCTGTTTATTTTGTGTGTATTTCCACTGCCAACCACTAGAACGACTGGTGGCACACATATTTTTTTGCCGCTAAATTTCAAAGAACGCAAACAGGAAGTAGATGAGCTCAGCCCACTTTTTTGCTGATGCTCATTGATTGTCAAGTCCTCTATGATCCCGCTTTTTAAACCCACAAAAAGCGACAAGTGTGCCGCGAAGCAAGATGAGAAGATTTCAATATAAGTCGGCACATCGGTTTGATCTCAAGCACGGGCACGGGGAATATGAGCCCCTTAGGTGGCATAGAAGAGGAAAATAAAAGATGGCGAGATAGCGCCGTCTTTGCGAGGGAATAAAAAAAATTGTTGAGTTTTTTTGTTTGTTTGTTTACCGTAAACAGGAATCAATAGACTGTCCAATATTTTGTCTTATCCATTGCCCGTGATCTCCCGCAATATATTATGTGTTTAAAGGTGTTTGTATTCTTTTCAAAGACTGTTTAAAGAAGTTTAAAAGAAATAATTGCTATAAATGCTAGAAAAGCAATACTTTGAAAGGGTATTTTGTACATTGTATTGTATTTTGTATATTGTGGATTTCACTTATCGCAGGGCTGGTTTGGAATGTAACCCCAGCAACGAAAGGGCTTTACTGTATACCGCACTCTACGTGTGCTCTTGTCCAATGTCTCATAGTGTTCGGGGGAAGCATTGCGCAGGGCGGATGACAGCGAGAAGGGGGGTGTCTTGAGTGCGGCGGTGCAGCCATGCGCTAAATGATGTTGCTTTAAGGCTCCGTGCTAGACTGCCTCGTCCTCCTCCTCTTCCTTATGCCAGGAGGCACAGCTGCTAATGAATAAATCAAGACAAAATCAACTTTAGAGAAATGGTCAAAAATGATTTAATACACACACACACACACACACACACACACACACACACACACACTCGTCAAGAAAAAAAAGTGAAGAACTACTTCCAGAAATACTTCAAGAACGAAGTCCACAACTGTGTCAAAAACTGTTGAGAAGAAAAAAACATTTCAGAAAGCAAAGTAAATAAAGAAATATAACCCCACCCCTCTAAAAAAAACTGTAAAAAATAAATAAAATGGGAAGCACATTTTATTTATTTTTGTAAATAAAATGGGAACCACATTTTATTTATTTTTGGGGAATGAGGTTCAAAACTTAGTCTAAAAATAAAGCTTTCAGGCCTATCCCTGGTTTAGAAATCTGAATTTGAAACCGTAACACCATAACCCAACCTGAACATTTCATTTCAAACCCTAATTTAAACCGCATGTTTGAAACCCTAACTGGAAACCCTACCTCACTTCAAACCCTATTCAGTAACCTAGCTGGAAAGTCTCATTTGAAACCCTAATTCTGGTTTGAAGCCCATAACTCAACCTTAAAACCCTCATTTGAAACCTTAACTGTAATTTGAAGAGATTACACAAGTCTTGAAAGCCAAATTTGAAATGTTGACACCCTAACCCTAATTCAGGTTTGAAACAAATCAGGGTTTCAAACCCATTAAAATGAGTGTCTCACTCCCAAGGCTAGTGTTTCGAATTAGGACGTCAAAAGGTGTCTTGTTCATAACATTAGGGTTTAATCCAACGATACGGGTTTTAAAATCAGGTGCAGGATTCCAAATTAGGGTTAGCTTGCGCCTCGCCTTGCAGTACTCACACCGCATCCTGGTGGCGCTGCAGGACCGTTCAGCACCAAACGCCGGCGAATATTAAATAATGAAGTCATGAATATGAAATCGAGAAGTGATAAATATTCATCATCAAGTGATGAATATGAAAGGATGCAAGTTCATTAATGTAATTTTCCAGCGAGGCTCTGATTACATACACTTGCGCATTCAGCAGGGGCGCACAAACACAAAATAAAAAAAGTTGTAATTGTGTGAAATATGACATTAAAAATACATGGAAGCAGAAAAAGTAACACATGGAAGGAGCCGGTGTGAAAATGATGTGTGTGTGTGCGTGCGTGCGATGTCCCAGAATTCCTGTGGTTGATGCTGATATTGAGGGAGGGGGGGCTTCACATTTCCTCTAATAGAATGTAACTAGCATCATTACTTTTTCATCACAGCCCTCCCACTGATGTCGTGCACATCGAGGAACATCACTTTCCGCCGCGCGCCGCCCACCCTCTCTCCCTCCCCCAATGCCCCCCTCCCTCATCCCCCACCTTCATTGGGCCCACCACCACTCAATTAAAGTGCCCCGCATCAGGAAAAGAAAAGGAAGAAGAAAAAAAAACTGGGGAAGCAAACGTGAGCCCTGAAGGCGGCGGCGGCGGCGGCGGCATCTTCTTCTGAGGCTCTGAGACACTCGGCTTCTCCGCGGGCTGACATCTCGGATTTGGCGCAGATAAAAAGCACCAAAGAAGAAGAAGAAAGGACGGAAAGAGAAAAAGGCTCGGCGGAGTTCAAGACTTGAAGACACTCGAGGACGAGTTAAGAGCTGGACGACTTTAAAAGACTTGCAGAAGGCCGAGGGGACGCCACCACTGCCCGGAAATAACACATGTTGCTATGGCAACAAAAACATACACAAAAGTCGATTGAGGAAACACAAAAATCACCAAATGCACAAGTTGAATCATCAGAGTTTTATTGAAGACAGAAGACATGCAAACATTTTGGTCCTGAACCAAAATCGAACCAGCTTGTGTCCTCGTCACATACTGACCGAAGCCAAGACACGCTATGAAATTTGAAAACGGCAATACATCATCGGAGAACAAGAGACCCTTACCACATTGTGAGCTCAGAACCAAAGAGAATCCAAATAAGAACCAGAATTTAACCAGTCAAGAACCAGAGCAGAACCACTACGGAACCAAAAGACGAACCAGCAAATAGCAGGATCAGAACTGAAACCTAACCATCGAAGCCCTAAAACATCCATCCATCCATTATCCGAACCGCTTGATCCTCACTAGGGTCGCGGGGGGTGCTGGAGCCTATCCCAGCTGTCTTCGGGCAGTAGGCGGGGGACACCCTGAATTGGTTGCCAGCCAATCGCAGGGCACACAGAGACGAACAACCATCCACGCTCACATTCACACCTAGGGACAATTTTGAGTGTTCAATCGGCCTGCCATGCATGTTTTTTGGAATGTGGGAGGAAACCGGAGCGCCCGGAGAAAACCCACGCAGGCCCGGGGAGAACATGCAAACTCCACACAGGGAGGCCGGAGCTGGAATTGAACCCAGTACCTCCGCACTGTGAAGTCAACGTGCTAACCACTGGACTACCGGGCCGCCCGCCCTAAAACATGCTAACTGTAATAAAACCATGAGAGAGTCTGAATGAAACAAAAGTGTGAAATGGAGAAAGAGTCATGAACATCCAAGGTCCCGTTTGAAAATGAAAAACCAAAGCGGGACCAGGACAGCGGGTATGGAATAACCAAAGCAAAAGTACAGCAGACCCAGGGCAGTTCCAAAAAATAAAACCAGAGTGGAACAAGAGGAATAATCAAGAGCGGGGCCAGAAGGGAACTCGAACTTCAGCAGAACCAAATCAGCACCAGAGCTGAACCAGAGAGCAAGCAAGACAGAGAAGAACCAAATTGGAACAATAGAATGACCTCAAGTGAAACAGAGTTGAACCCAAGCAGAATCAAAAGAGAACCACAACAGCATCCGAGACGAGCCAGATCAGAATCAGAAACAGACCCACAGAGGGACCAGGACATAACCTAAGAATCAAGTCAGAATACGAGAACTATCGTAGAATGAGAGCAAAATCAGTGCAGGACTAAAACATAACCATAACAACACCAGATCAGATCTGAAGTAAAACTAGCTAGCTAGAGCTAGTCGTCATTATGTTCCACAATGTGCAAAAGGTTAAGAACCAGTGCAGAACCTAATCAGAACTGGAGGGAAACTAGATCTGAAATAGACCACAACCTGAGTGACTCCTAATCATGCTATAACTGAACCACAGATGAAAAAAAACAGTCCAGGACCAGAAGATAGTTGGTCATCTCGCGGAGGCTTGATTGAAGCGCCGTGATCAAAACAACAAAAGAAAGCTGTGAACAGTGTCAAACCATACCAGAACCAGAGTGAGTCCTGTTCACATTTTGAGTGAAGTGGATAAGCTGAATATTTTAGAAAGTCATGGGAAAGCTCCTTTGAATCCGAACTGTTAGCTTTCATTCACGCTTGAAACAAAAGATCCAGTTCTCAATTCTTTCCTCGGATTCATCACAAATTTGGTTGTTGTCGACGGTGAGGCGAGCAGTGGAAGCAGGCAAAACTGGGTTCTGAGGATTCCTCACTTTCAAAAATGATGATCAAAACTAAGACATTTATAAAATCAAGTCAATGCCCGTAAATAACGAGACGAAATCGAGCTAAAGGGAAGGATGGGGGTCATGCTTTGGTAGGGTATTCTTTCAGGTTTGGGGTTCAATTGAAGTCAACAATGCTTGAGTTCGAGTTGCGTTGGGGCTAGGCAGAATTGGGTTCGGGTTCGAATGAGGTCACGTCCCAAGGCATGTACGGGTTTTGTAAAACATGTTGATGTATAATAAATGCGGCTGTTAGTAAGCGGCCTGAATTCTATTTTAGTCACGTAAACGCGACTGCGGTACTCGCGCGTGCGAAAGCTCTTGTATCAAATAAAAGCTCTTACGTAAGACGTCTTATTTTATTCATGTGCTTATTTATTTATTCTGGCCCCACATCGGGCCTCAGGTTATACAATGGGAGTTTGGGGGGGGGTGGATTTTCGGAGTTTTCAGTTCGGTGTTCATAAATGATGGTCCACCATTTCTGTGCGCGTGCGTGCGTGTGTTTACTTGCATAAACGAGGCGCTAATAACGCGACGCTCTGCTGGCCCGCGCTAACTAAAGCTGTTGTTTCGTCAATGGCCTCGTTGGGCTAACGAGACGTGATTAGCGAGCCTAGCGCGCGAGCGCGCGCATGTGAGCGAGCGGGCTAATAAAGTTTGTGTGCCTCGTCGTCTTCATCTCCTCTTTAACCTACATAAGGAAATTAAAATCCTATAATTATCTTCAATTAACAGAAAGAGGGACATGCAGTGATTAAGGAAATCAAGTTCAGGGACTATTTTCATTATCTTTTCACCCTCCCCGTCCTCGTACCGTATCCTTCCCTCCCTCCCAACCACACACACAGACATCCCCACCCCACCCGGCTTCCTTTAACGTTCACCTTTGAGATCACCACTTTGCTTTTAATTAACTTTTTTCATGACTTGTGACTTTCAAATTTTCTGACCACTTGTTTCACTTTTGAACAAGATCACACTTTCTCATTCGCCGGACAAAAACCAGCATTTGTTATCACATGTGAGGATGACATTTTCGTTATTTATTGTTTTTTTCTAGCTGAGTTTTTATTCTTTTACCAAGACTCTCGTTTGACTTTTTAGATGATAAATGCTCATCAAAACCAACAAATTGCTGCCATGTTTGGGTTAATGATAGGCTGAGGGTTTGGTTTGACGTTGGGGTTACTTTCGGGGAGTTAGGTTTAATAATGAAATTATTTTGCTGATTGAGTTTAAATATGGGTTCATTTTAAAATTACATTTCGTCTTCTTAGCAGCTGAGAAGATGATTGGTGTCTCTCTCCTCCCACTCGTGGACATTTACAACTCTCGTCTGACCCGCCAAGCCATCCGGATCGCAGGTGACCCCACCCACCCATCTCACAGCCTCTTCGGCCCGCTGCCGTCGGGGAGGAGACTGCGATGTCTCTGTGCTAGAACCAGCAGGCTCAAGAACAGCTTATTCCACAAGGCGGTCAGGTGACTGAACTCTCTCCCTGTTCTGCCCGCACTCCCCCCACCTCTACGCCTGCCTCCCGCCACAGACAGAGACCCTCCCTCAGCATCCGACACCCGATTATTGCACTTAAACAATTCACTACCTAAGCTTTAACCCGCAATAATCGTAAGTGCCCTTAGTTGTCTGTTTTTTGGTATTTATTGTTTTATTTGTTCATATTTAAATATTTATGTCTTATGTTTTGTTATGCAGTTCAGTTTGCTGCCCTGATAGTTTAGCTGTGTGTGTTTCAATGCACTGCATGTTTGCACTGTGGTTGAGAGAGGAAAGTAATTTCATCTGTGCTGTATGTTGCACTTAGAACATATTTGACAAGAAAGCTTGACTTGACTTAGTTAGGTTTGGGGTCTGAATCAGGATTAGATTTGGTCTAGGTTAAGCGTAAGGGTTTGAGTTTGTTTTACGGTTCGGGTCCGTCCATTTCTATTTGGAAACCTCCAGCTTCCACAATTGCACATTTTGGAATTCCATTCCCTCATTTGTGACACAGGAGTGTCGGATTTGAAATAACAGACTATGGTCACACAGCAGGGTGTCATGCCCGTTTCAGATTCCGATGGTTTTCTGTACTTGTTGACAAAAAACATCTTTTAATGTGAACGCAGCGCGTTTGCGATGTGACATGCGTGTGCACAGAGCACGATGTCAAGCGACGTGCACCTAAAAAAAGAAAAATGACACGTGGAACAGTGTTCACGGAACTAAGTATGGTCTAATGTTAATGGGCTCATCGTTTTATCATCTCTTTATCTACAGAGGATCAATGTGGGAGGAGGTAGAAATGTTTTGTGGAAATGAGTCAAAGCTTTTCTGATTTCATGGAGACATCGACGAAACATGACGCCATGTGCTTGCCAGGCGGAATAATTGAACCGCCTGCGTGGCTGAATTACGACTACCACCACAAATGTCCAAATAAAATACAATGAAAGTAGAATACGAATGAAATAAAAACGATATTTCCAACCCAATAAACAGAAAACAAAGACGTTAGGGAAATAACCTGCGCAAGTTTTCCCCCTTCGGCAATCAATCGTTGAGTGCGTGCGTGTGTGTGTGTGTGTGTAGGTGTGTGTGTGAGTGTAGATGTGTTAAAGACAGTAGCGCGACTGTTCACATACAGGTTCATCATTTGCGAGGTTAAAAAGGTCCAACTGCATGTGGATGTGACTGTAAATCAAAGTATGGTTTGTGTGTGCGGGTGTGCAGGTGCGAGTGTGCGTGTGTGTGTGTGTGTGTGTGTGTGTGTGTGTGTGTGCGTGTGTGTTGTTGGCCGGGCTGGACCGCCTGCAGCAACGCCAGGAGGACCTTGCTTGACTAAAGCCAGAAACTCTCACACGCATTCATGCGCACAGCGGATGGTCAGTTTGTAAACTAGCGGCAGGGGTGCACAAAAAGCGAGATGGGGGGGGAGCGGCGGGGGCGCGGCAATGGGTCAGTGGCCCTGGGCATCCACCTAAGGCAGGCATCCACAGCACAGTACCCCGATTGTATCTTTACAGGATCGTAGAAGATGTCCTGGCAGGCCATCGACTTGGGAAAACTCCATCCAGTGCACCGGCACATGTTTTCAAATCAGGGTGTCAAAGTATGGTTTGGGTTTAAAAGTATTGTTTTGAACTTTGAACTTTTTGCTTCAAAAGTGGGGTTTGAAACTACGGATCGGGTTTCAGAGTAGAGAAAGGATTTTAAACAAGGGTTAGGATTTCTAAGTAGGGTTAATTTTACAAAAAAAGGGTTTTAAACGGTGATTAGGGGTTTAAAATAGAGATAGGATTTCATATTAGGGTATTAAACTATGGTTAGGTTTTCAAAATAGGATTTTAAATGGGGACTGAATGTTTTTTTTAGAAATATATGTAATATATTAATTCATAATTATTTTCTCATCATATTTATTTTTGCTCACTGTCCTGAATTGTATTTTCGTTTTTGTTTGTAAATTTGCATTACTTGCTGTTCGTATGGCTATGATTGGACGTGACAAGCCACATGCTGCTTCACCAAAGACACAATCTGCTCTGCTCAATGACAAAAAGAAGATAGAAGAGATGAACGCGACTCCAGGTTTCGCGTGGTGTTGAGCGGAAAGAGGATAAAGGCGGTCGCGCTGACCCACATCACCTCGCTCGCTCGCTGCGACTATTTTTAACATCAGTCGCTAATTAGCAACACGCAAATTAGCATGGGAGAACGCCGCGGGAGCAGGGACGATGCCGCGCGGCCTCGTGCCTTGACGACTGCTTTGTGTCATCAGGTGGCATTGTTGCTGTCAACAATCAGTCGACTGTGTGTGCGTGTGTGTATGTGAGTGTGTGTGCTAAGCCGATCAATGATTGTATTGATTTTGGCTGAAACGATGTGACGTGCTTCAAGTACGTTTTCTTCTTCACTCAATCAAAAAAAGAATGTGTGTGTGTTGTGTGTGTGTGTGTGTAGACTGTTCCTGGATGAATAAGAGGAAGTCCATGAGAAGAGAATAAAAGTTTCAAAAGATGGAAAGGTGAAAGAGTGACAAAAAAATGGACAGACAAAAAAGACAATCACACGGAAGTTTGAAAAAGAAAATAATGACGGAGGAATGTAAGATGGACAGGTTTGAAAGATGGAAAAGTGAAAGAATGACAGAAAAAAGTAAAGATGGATGTGGAAAAATGCCTGGATTGATAAAAAGATGAATAAATGAAAGGATGCTAGATGAAACGATGGACAGATAAAAAATAAGCAGATGAGTGGGGAAAAAGGGCTAATCGAAAGACGTGAGATGATTTAACCTAAAGATAGATGTGGAAAGATGTGGATAGACTAAAAGATGGATGAAATGAAGGATGGATGGAAATGTGGAAGATGAAAAGAATGCAAACGATGGACAGAGGAAAATTTCAAAAAGATGGGCAGATGAAAAAATAAATGATGAGGAATGAACGATGCACAAATTCCAAAGACGGAAGGGGGAAAGAATGACAAAGATAATGGACATTAAAAAAAAAAAAAAAAAGCGAAGACGGATGCGGGAAATAAATGGCTGGATCGAAGATGCAAAATGAAATGCTGGACACAAATAAATGGATGTAAAAAGATCAGATGAATGACCCCGGAACTACCCCGGGATACCAGTTAGATGACTGAAACGATGTGGAATGATGGATGACAGTGACATGAGAGACGGACAGAGGTAACGATGGAGTGATAGATGGATGAGGATGGAGGAGAAGAGTCGTTATGGTGATGTCATCCATACATCCGTGATGTCATTCCTCCATCACGGACACCCAGCATTCGTAAAAATATCGGCAAAAGTACAAAGAAAATGTTGGGACACGTGAAATGAATTCAATATATCAACAAAATGATTGATGAACTCTTTCAGGCACAGCGGTCACGACAGTGGACAGCTTAATTCGTTTGATTATGAATTCCAAGTCCGTTCTCGAATCAGAGATCAGGTGGCGCCACGGTTGGACTGAATGTATTTTATTGTAAAGCTATGAAGAAGAAGTAATTACATGTCAATCATTTCTTTGATTTGCTCAGCAAAAATCCCCAAAAAGAAGCACTGACATTGATTCCAAAGTCAAACATGCGGATGGACAAAAAAAAAAAGTCCAAACCATGAAAAAAAAACAAAAAACCCCAAATACGTCACCCGACATTCCTCCGCTATAACGTCTTTAAAAACCAGGAAAAAAAAAACATCCAAATGAAAATTGAATGAGCGGCGCGACGAGCCTACGCAAGCCTACGAACATCGGACGAGCCTACACGCCACATTTCCTTCACACGCTTCGAGTATAGATACAAGATAGATATTTATATATATTCATATTTGTCATCTCATCAGAAAAAGAAAAACAACAACAACAAAAAAAACAATCG
Source organism: Hippocampus mohnikei (assembly GCA_026261675.1). NCBI lineage: Eukaryota > Metazoa > Chordata > Actinopteri > Syngnathiformes > Syngnathidae > Hippocampus > Hippocampus mohnikei. The sequence goes on along the minus strand of JAKGUB010000557.1, from coordinate 13,963,223 downwards.
CATGTACATAAAACTGTACAAAAAACAAGGCATCACTAGCATTGTTTCTATAGAAATATTAACCGACCCACAGCAAGTCTACAAACATGGACAGGCTTCTTCTCTATAATTCTGTAAAAGAAAAAAAAAAGTATTCCGCTTCGGAGTTGGGAAGCTTGGTGTTGCTGCTTCCACATTTTTTTTTGTTGTGTGCATCATAAGGGTACAGATAAAATTGTTTACAAACTCCTCGTGTTAACCTGTTAGCCAAAAACCTCTTCCAGATACGTAACTATGTAAAAAAAAAAAGTAGGCTATTTTGTGGCATTTGAAAAATATCGCCTCTTTTAAAAAATAATCAACAAAATTATTGGAGGGTTTTTTTCCCCAATCTGAAATTATTTTAAAAAAGCAGATTTTTAATGGTCATTTGCCCTTTTTGCAGGTTTTCTTTTTTTTTTTTTTACATCGAGTGAACGTCGATTTGTGTTCTCGCAGCTTGAATTACAACAATGTAATTAATTTGTGAGGTCATAACAAATTAACAAGGATCCTGTTTGTGGATTTCAGCTCTGCGTTCAACACCATCATACCGGAACTCCTCACCCCCAAACTCCTCCACCTCGGTGTGTCCCCTACGATCTGCCAGTGGATCCTCAGCTTCCTGACGGGACGGACACAACAAGTGAGACTGGGAGCGACAACATCATCAACACGCACCACTAGCACTGGAGCCCCACAGGGATGTGTCCTCTCTCCACTGCTCTTCTCCCTCTACACAAACGACTGCACCTCAACAAGTCCAGCTGTCAAACTCATAAAGTTCGCAGACGACACCACGGTCATCGGTCTCATCAAAGACGGCGACGAGTCTGCGTGCATCGACAACAAGTGGAGCAGCTGGAGCTTTGGTGCAGCCGACACAACCTCGGGCTGAACACGCTCAAGACGGTAGAGATGATCGTGGACTTCAGGAAACATCCTTCTCCAGAGTTGCCCCTCACACTATCCAACTGCCCTGTGTCAACCGTCGAGACCTTCAAGTTCCTGGGAATCACAGTCTCCCAGGACATGAAGTGGGAAGTCAACACCATCTCCATCCTGAAAAGGGCCCAGCAGAGGATGTACTTCCTGAGGCTGCTGAGGAAGCACGGCCTGCCACAGGAGGTGCTACGTCAGTTCTACACGGCAGTCATCGAATCAATCCTGTGTTCTTCCATCACGGTTTGGTTTGGGGCCGCCACAAAGAAGGACAAAATCCGACTTCAACGGACAATTAGGACGGCGGAAAAAATCATTGGCACCGCCCTACCCACTCTTGAGGACTTGCACACCGCAAGAATCAAGACAAGGGCACGGAAAATCCTCCTGGATCCCCCGCATCCTGCCCACCACCTTTTCCAGTTACTCCCCTCAGGCAGGCGCTACAGATCCATGCGCACGAAATCCAGCAGACACTTGAACAGCTTCTTCCCTCTAGCCATTAACTCCCTAAACAGTCACTGACGTAGTCACTCTTCTTGTGCAACAAATATTGTATCTCTCTAAAATGGTTCAATGATTTTCTGCACCAACTGTACAAACTAATAGTATTGTATTCTACCACTGATCACTTTAGCTCTGCTTGAAACTATGGTTCACTTACATTATGAAATGTCCCTCCATACCAATTTGTCATGTTCTTGTTTATGATGATACTAATGCAGCGTGTATACCGGAGACAAATTCCTTGTGTGTTCTACATACTTGGCCAATAAAGATGATTCTGATTCTGATTCTGATTCTGATTCTGATTCTGATCTGATTCTGAGAAATGACGTTTGCAATATACACAATGTTTACATTATAAAAATGTGGTGTTTTTTTTAATCAGCCAGTTTGACATATTAGAAAAATATTTTTAAATAAAAAATTTTTGTTTGAATAATAAACCTAGAATATTCCGATGTAAATAACTGAGACGTTGAGGCAAATTTTCATGTAACAAATCTGGTTTGCGAATTATCTCAACAATTACGGCAAATATGTTTTTTCGGCGTATTATGGCAGTTGAAACCTATCAATGTTTTCTTTTTTTTTTGTCGAAAAAAACAGATGAGGGCTGTTTTGGAAATAGGAAACAATTACCTGGGATGGCGTCATATATTTACGCTTCTCATACGTTTGACTTCATTTTTGGTTATTTTTTCACGCATTACGATCGAGTTGATTTTACAGAATTAACTCACCAACTTAATACGGTCTTTAAATCAAAATCATAATTAACAAACGTGGTACTAAAAAAAAAAAAAAAAAAATCAGTCCAATTCACGTTGATGGAATTTTTCAAATATGAATTTATAGTTTAGCTTTTTTTTTTCATTAGATTCCAGGAACACTGATTTGTTTCAGTCGCTTTAATCATTCCAAAGGTGTCCATTTTTTAACGAAGAGATCGCAACAAACTGTTTAGGCGACTTCAAAATTACACTCCAAGTTTTTTTTTTAAAAAGCAACAAAGAGCTTTAAGAGCTTTTTTAAAAAATATTGAATGGTTTACTGCTATGACTAAAAGAAAAAAAATTCAAAAGATATTTCACATTTTATCATTTGCGTTCCTCGTACATTTGACCTAATTTGCTTCGCTGTTTTGGTCAATTTCCTTTTAGTGGCTTGAATCATTTTGACTTTACGAACTTCCAATTTCGTCACTTGAAACACACTCAAAGACTCAAACTTCCATTGATGACTGAAAGTCTCCGATGAAATGATCCCCAATTGTTTCACATGCATTTCACTTCAGCTGAATGTCTGCAAAGAACAAGCGTCAACTTCATTTAATTCCTGCGTAATTAATTTGAGATTTTTTTTCCCCCACACATTCGAAGAAACCCAACTTCCTCTTAGCGGCTAAAATTTATCGTTAAGTTGAGAGATCGTCACAACTTGGTATTCAAAGTCATGATTTGGACTTGTCAGACGTTGACAGATTTTCTGAGATGTTTTCTTATTTTGAATGACGGCAAGGTCACCAACTTCCGATTTTTGACATTTGACGTTTGAAGGGGTCCGACTGTGTTTGTGGCGAGCTGTCGTGGTGGTCTGCAGATCGGCTTGCAAATGGAGTTGGGAAGTATAAAAACACAGTGTGGCCGCTCACTAAAGTTTTGTTAAAAAAGAGAAAAATAAAATAACATAAATAAAAACATTGAGCACATATTGATACAGAAACACAATGATTGACTGATCACCTGAGAAAAATGCGACAGCCAAAAAAAAGCATTTTCATATTTATAAAGTCTGCTTGTTTCATGCTCAGAATTATAATACACAGTTGAAAAAAAAAGAATTGTGGGAAATGTCGGTTCCAACGCGTATCACTCAATTGTAAAGAAACATTTCAAATTTGAGTGTTAAACTGTCCGATTTTGTTTTGGAATACAAAATACTTGAACAAACTGTAAAAACAGTTTCTTTTCCTTCTTTAAAAATGTTAACAACCTGTTTTTTTTCTCATGAAACCCGACTTCCCCGTTTCCAGAAACCAAAAGATTCGGACTTTCGCCACTCATGCGGTACACAAGGCACCCGGTGGCGTGAATGTAAGACGCGTTCAGCTCAGTGTTAGCGTTAGCATGTTGCGTGTGCGGGAGGAGGGGCTTGGTTGATGTCGGCTTGAATTTGTTCCCAACTTCACTTTCGAGTTTAGATGAGAGCTGAAGGGATCAACTTTGTGTCCTTTGTTTATTGTGACAAAAATACAATTAATAATCACAAATGTTTGAATTTTTCAGACTAAATATTAGCAAGCAATGCAAGGATGGAGACCAAACCGGTTTTGACTTGTGGCTTGACCTAAGAACATAGCTGCCTAAGTAAGTTTTAACATTGTGAAAAATATCAACCAAAAAAAACTAGCAATGTGTTTGCTAAAATGTATTTTTATGGTAATTTTTTGATTATTTCCAAAAACATTCTCATATATAACACAGGCAAGTTAGCCATGAGGGTAATGAACTACTTCTTCCTGGGGTGGGGGCAGAAATATTGGTGAAAAGGAAGCTGTAAAACACGCATGGTCACTAACTAATGAACCAAAAAAGCGCCTTTTCATCAGAACAGGTTTGGTAGGCAAGGTTCGAATTTAGCAGCAATTGGACTACATTTCGAGTTGTTTTTGGACGACTCATGGAAGTGGATGAAATGAAATGAACCGTTTCCCAAGTCTTTTCTGGCATGGCTCCTTTAAAAATTGTTTTTGTGGATCTGCTCATGATAGACAGGCCTACCAAGTTTCAAGTTGCCAAGTCAAACTGTGAGTGTGGACTTAATATTTCCATAAATTTTCAGGAGGCAAGGATCCTTCTAAAGACATCTTTGAAGCAAAACGGCAAACTTGCTATGTCTTTTTGGCAAGGTATCTTGAAACGTTTTTTTTTTTGTGGGTTATTTTGTGGGATACACATACCAACCAAAATTCAAACACCACAAATTTGGAGTTAGGTGTAATTTGTAGGCCAGCGACGGCAGTGATTTTCTTTTTTTGGGGGGCGTTCTGGCAGGCTAATAAATAAAAGAAGGGAAGAGAAAATCTTTTTTTTTCTTCAGAGGGTCAAAAAGTCTCACATTAAGACTTAAAAAGATTTTGTGGCGCTGCTTTTAAACTTTAAGAAATGAACTACACTGTCTCTTTCTCTCTCGCTCACACACACACACACACACACACACACACACACACACACACACACACACACACACACACACACACACACACACAGATGCACACACACACTCAAAACCAACAGAGGCGGTAAAAGGCCACTGAGGGTCAGCGGAGGTTAATTGGTGGCAAAGAGTAAGCGTAACCTCCGTCCTCCATCTTTACCTCGTGCAGCAAAACACGCCGGCCGCTCGGGAGGCGCGAAAGGGGGAAAAAAAAAATGACGGCCAGGTCGAGAGGAAAGACGAAAAGAGGAGGAAGGCGGAAGCATATGTTGGGCCTTGAAATGGAAATAGTACTTCACAACCTACTTTTGAAATGAACACGACTGGAAACGGACCAATTAAACAAAACAGGGACCAAAATCAAACAAAAATGGCCAACTACTAGACTGCTTCTGGGGTGCTACAGAGGCGGTTGGGGGGGGAGGGGCTCACATCTGGGATTACGTCAAAAGAAACTCATTTTGGGTGAATCGTTGAGTAGATGTGAAAACCCACACGAAGTCAAATTACAGGCTTTGTTTCTGTCTGTAAGAATCATCATAAAAGCCCTCCAAATGGAATAATTTGCCTTGATAAACTCATACAACTAACTTAGGTGACTAATTAATTACAATAAACAAAGCAATGGTCATAAGAACAATTTTGTAAATAGTGAGAAAGAAAGCGACCATTTCGATCTGAAGGCGGCGCTGCTGCTTTGACACTTCCTGTCAACTTTCAAGCTCCTTTGGAGGAAACTACGTTTCTCAGTGCTTAGAATTTAAATTGAATTCAACTCGAACACTTGTGCTGATTTAAATATAAATTATGTGCCGTCAACATTTAATCCGGACGATGACAACAATCAAGAAAAAAAAAATGCAACCTTCAGCTCTCATCATGATGATGATGACGACAACGCTGAGAATTTTAGTTTTGACTTGGAAGCTTTCAACTTCCACTCTGGGTATGTGGATTACTTCCCAACGGTGTTGTGCCATCACGAGTGTGTTGTGATATTGAAGAGAAGAAAAAAAATACCTCTCCTCCCCAAAAAATAAAATAAAATAATAATAATAATAATCCCAGCAGGGTCTGTACATGCAAAACTCATCAGTCCCACAGTGTGACGTCACGTGAGCTTCACCATATTTACATGTAGAAACTGGGAGAAAAAGATTCCCACCATGTGTAAACAAGTCAAAGGTCCTTGAAACAAACCAAAAAAAACCAACAACATTGGAAAAAAAAAAAATAGGCCAGGCTGTTTGATGTCCAGAATAGTTGTGGGCAAATTCTCCCCAAAAATCAGAAGAAAGAAGTCCAAAGTCAGGCTAGATAGTTTCACACAGAATACTGCGAAAGGATTTACAACATAGTCCACTCGAGGGGTTGTGGGGGCAGGTGGGCGAAAAAAATAAATGACACAAAGCATTGTTTGTTTACATTCCTTCCATTTTCTCATTTACAGCTGATTGGCTGGCACAAAGCCAGGTGGGCAGGGCCTAGAGCAGTGAGCGTAAGGGAAGGTGGGATAAGGGAGACTGTGCTATAACACAGCCAGGCACAGGTGAGGTGTTTAAGGGCTGGAGAGGTGCGCGATAAGAGATTTGTTAGGAGTGGGGAGGTGTTCAGGCGGGCCCGTGAGGTGTTTAGGGCATTGGCCAGCTGTTTGGACATGTCCGTGAAGGTGTTCAATCTGGCAGGGAGCTGCTTGGGTACGTGGGAGCTGTTGTGTGAGGTGTTTGGGGCACTGAGGTGTTGGGACGGGGCAGTCAGGAGTTTATTAGGGCAGTAAGGTTTTTGGGGGAATAGTTAGGGCAATGCTGATTGGCTGATGTTGGAGCGATAGGAAGTGGGATGCGTGCACCCCTATTGGGCAATCTCCAGGGGGTGCCTAGGATTAGTGTATGGAAGGGTTTGGAGGTGTTTTGGGCCCCAGTAAGCTGTATACGGGAAGCGGTGAGGTATCAAGTGAGATAGCGGAGGGAAGTGAGATGTGTCTAAGAAGAAGGTGAGCTGGTTGCTGGTGAGATGAGGTGTTTGGTAAAGTAATGTGTTTATTATGGCAGAGAAGATGTTAATGGTACGGTGAGGTACTATGGGAGGTGGTTGGGGGCTGAGTAAGGTGTGATGTTTGAGGGCCCGGTGAGATGTTTAAAGGGGTGGTGAGTTGGTTGGGGTGTTGATGAGGGGTCAGGTGGAAGAGTAAATGGTTTAATGGGACAGGGACGTGGTTGGGATTATGGTGAGGTATTCAGGTGCGGTAATGAGGTGTTTGGAAATCACATAAGGTGTGTAGGGGAGGGAGGTGATAATGTGAGGGAGGGTTTTCAAAGCCTGGTGAGGTGTTTAGGGGGAAAGTGAGGTGGTGATGATGTGCTTGGGTGGGGCAGTGAGGTGTTTGGGGTCGGGTGAGGTCTTTAGCGTGACAGTGAGGTGGTTTGGGGGTGGGACAGGTAGGTGTTTGAGGGCTGATGGGGTGTTTGAAGGGTGAGGTGTTCTGGCGAGCATCGTCAACTGGAAGCGTTGATGCGCGGGCCTCCCTCACAGATAGATCTCCCTCTTGGCGGCGTGGCCTGTAGGGGTGGTGGCCGAGTGGAACTCCACTGCCTGGCTGAGGGGGATCTCCTCCAGGCCGCAGTCTTTGGCGGGGGTCTGGCCAGTGGCCCCCAGGGGGTAGGCACTGCTGTAGGGTGTCATGAAGCGCATGTTAGCCACCCTGCCCCCGCCCACGCCGCGCTCCTCCACAGGGACGGGTTTGGGGCTGCCGTTGGCCACAGGCGGCGGGGGAGGCGGGTCGCGGGCGGCGTCCATCTCCTGGTAAGGCACGAAGGTGGACAGCTTGGGGGGGACGGCGGCTCCCTTGGAACCTTTGCGGTTGGGCGACGGTTGGCCCGGCATCCAGCACGAATCCGAGTGTCCGAACTCGGTGCACTCACGTGTGCAGTTGCCCGTCATGGCCACATCCGGGAGAGGCCTCAGGTCTGCAGTGAAGGGGTGGGGGGGGGGGGGCACAATACACAACACACACTCAATAAGTCCCGTTGGCATGACGACAACAACAACAACAACCACCTGAAAACAAACTTTAATTAACTTCGTCTATAAAAACAGCTTTCCCAGGGGGGAGGACCCCCGGGGGTGCACAAGATTAAAACTGTAATAGTGGAAACATTTATAGAAAAAGTGGGATACGCGCACCTCCATTGGGCACTCTCCGGGAGGTGCCCAAGATTAAAAACGCCAAAATGCTTTGTGGTAAACATTGATGTGTTTTATTAAAAAATATAGAGTTTGAATTATGACTATTTGGGGGTGCGGGGAGGGGGCAGTTGGGAGTTTATCATGCGCCAACAGGGTTTTTGAAAATGATGCGCGTCATGAAACACTTTCTTCACGCTCTAATACGACATACAATGTATGCATTGTAGCTGTAGGACACATTGCTTTCATGTATATTTTGATATGGATGTGCTGGAAATACAGGTGCAACAACTCAGTCTTGTTGTTGGCAGGGGGTGCGTTTTGCAAAATGAAGAGCGCCATCGACCAAACCGTTCATTTCAGTCAGGATTTTAAAGGTGGGTGCATAGCTTTTGGCCGTTCTATGATGTAAAATTATTCCTAAATCAACCTTTATATGTTCAATAAGTTCTGGTAGATGGTGTTGGAGGGGAGTTTGTGGCACTAGGCTAGGGGTGCGCCGACACTGTCGGGTGTTTAAAGGATGCATGTGGCTTCAAACGTTTTGTGGTGGCTATTGTACAACACAAAATCAGGAAAATAAATAAGTCATGCTCCACAGGGTTTGTTGAGCTGGTTTCAGGGGGATTCGTGGCGGCGACGTTAGAGGGTGCGCCAGCGCTTTCCGGATTGTTAAATGGGGTGCATGAACAAAGCCAATTAGTAGCCCAACAGGAAGAAGAAGAAGGGAACCAGCGATGTTCGGGGGGAAAGCGGGAGAAGAAAGAGTGAGGAAAAGGTCAGTGAGGCAAAAAGGCAAATGTGAAACGCGTATGCAGGAAGTAACCTTTCTCTCCCCACGCGTGACATTAGATCATTCTCTAATATCCCAGGCTGCGGGAGAGCCGGTGCGAGGCGAGGGGGGTGCGCCGGGGTTCTTCCCTGGCGCGAGAAGGCAGGCGGGAAGCGAGCGCGTGCGGGCGCATGCGAGCGAGCGCTGCTGCTGACTCGACCAACACATTCACTCAGACATTTCTTATTCCTCTTTTTATTATTCCTGCTCGCTGATGTACGGTTGGTTGGCGCTTCCTGCGAAAAAAAGGCGGCAAAATGTTGAGTCATGAACTCGGCTTTTCTTTCATTATGCTTTTGGTTGCAAAAATAGAACTTCTGTTCTATTCTTTGAGGCCAACCCTTTAAAATGTCCTCACTGAGAGGTGCGACTATGAATCGATGAATGGACGAATAATCGATACTCTGAAAAGCAAACACTCAGATATAAACTTATTTAATTAGCTTTTATGTTCATCTTATTTAATTTTTTTAAGTTGTATGACTGAAGTGTCTTACATTTAGTATCTGAGGAAAATCTTTCGATGCAATCGTATCTTGAGCGGGTTCGTAATCAGCCCAATATTTCAGTCTAAACCAAAATGACCGCATGCGGAAGTTAGCCCTGTAGCCCCGCCCCTTACAGGAAGCAGGAAATGCTCAATTACAGCTGTCTGGGTGCTTCACTGTTGTGGGTGTCTTTTTGTGGGCCAGTGTCGCGCTTTTCTGCGCTCACCCCAGTGGCACACACAACCACCCCCACGCACCAAAGTCCCTCACTACGACGGCCCCTCTCTCACCGCCATATAATCCGGTGTGCCACCGCTATCGCCTAAACTAATTAGAGGTACCAAATGGAAATTATTTCCAGATCACCATCTGACATTTCCGCCGCCGACTTGAGTAAAGGAGCTGCAACCGGGCGCTGGCCATCACTCTGCCTCCTCCTCCGCCTCCTCCCTTTTTTTTTCACAGACGTAAATTTATCTTAAAAGCAAGAAGACATCAAACGTGTTAAATATGGAAATGAAAGAGTGCGCCACTTGACACCGCCTTCAAAAATACCCCTTTCACTCCTTAAATGAATTTAACCAACTTCTAAAAGGACACCAAAAATGTTATCTTGTTTTTTGTTTTTTTTTAAAGTGACATTTTTAATCCCCTTTCACACAGCGATTCTGCATTAAGTCATAAAATTGGGTGTGAATTTTTCAGACAAATTGGGCATACCCAGGGAGCGATATGCCCAATTTGTTTCTTTCACACGGCAGTCCAATAATTAACAACAATAGGATAGGAGAGGTAACGGTCAAAGTTTACATTTTGGTGAATACGACATGACACCGTTTCCCTTTCACACAGAGGTTCTGCGAAAATAATAGCGTTTTTGAGATCTGGGATTTTTCAGCCCGTGCCTTTCACGCAGCACTCAAAACAAAACAAGCTGGGAGAAGTGAGTGTCAAGTACGCCGCCTCTGAAAGAGCAAGCGCAGCTAAATGGCGAACAGGAGCTGTCCTCAGTGCTGAAAACTTCTCGCGATCTATCCTTGTGCTTTGCATGCACAGCAAACCTCAATAAAAGTAAGTGTTTTTTTGGGGGGGGTTGCGGAAAATAAAAAAAACATTTTGTCACCTTTGACGCAGCTGACTTATTCTGGTGCAGAGTGAAAGAGAGAGACATGATTTTTGTAATCCCCATTTGCATCCTCGTGTTGAAAGTCACCAGAGAAACCAACTTCAATTGACTTCACGCATCCAACTGGATTTTAATCCTGACAACTGGAAATTGAAATTGAGAACAACTTTTTCAATTTATATTTCAATACTTTCAACTTTAATGGACCACAACTTGAAAAAATTATTTTTCACAGTAGATTTTGGATATAGCGGCCCGGTGGGCCAGTATTTAGCGCATTGACCTCATCGTGCAGAGGTCGTGGGTTCGATGTGGAATTATCATGTTTTCTTCGTGTACTCTGGCACATCCCCAAAACATGCTTGGCAGACTGATTAAACACTCTAAATCATCCCTAGGTGTGAGTGTAAGCGCGGATGGTTGTCCGTCTCTGTGCTGCCCTGCGATTGGTTGGCAACCGGTTCAGGGTGTCCCCTGCCTACTGCACAAAGACATCTGGGATAGGCTCGAGCACCCCCCGCGACCCTTGTGAGGATAAAGCGGATTGGAAAATGGATGGATGGATTTTGGATATAAAGTTTTGTTGGTTTTTTTTAAGGATAATTAAAGTGTTACTTTTGAAAAGTAATCACACCCTCTTTTCACTCACTATTAATGCTTTTATGCACACTAAATTTGGCATGACATGAATGTTGATGGAGTTCTCTACTTTTAATTGGCCAACACAATGTGAGACATTTACGAAGAATGCTTATTGATGATTCAATAAGTGCTGACTGAGCAGCATTCCACCACCAAGTGACGACAACGCTCTGGTTTCCGTCGTTTCATCCCGTCTTCCCTTCCTGGTTGTTGTGATCATCTTTCACAGATGCCCCGCCCCCTCCACAGCGACATCGTTGTGCAGGCATTGTGTCGCAGGGTCACATTAGAACTGTGCCTTCTCACTCTTTATTCTCACTTCAACAACTTTTGTAGGGATTTAATTAGTCGGCAATTACTTAAAGGACGCAGGGACGACGAGGACGTAGGGGAGAAAAAGTTGGAGGGAAATGAGACAGAAGGAGGTGGGGGGGGCTCGGTGGTTCTTTTATGCATCACGTTTGGCAGTAAATGAAGAAGACGGGAATATTTTGGCAAAAGAAAGAAGATGAATACGAGAATGAAAAAAGTGGAATATTGGACACCCCTTCCAAAAATAATATCATCCCCATTCCTGAACTTAATTTCTAAGACTTCTAAAGCGAAAAAAAAACTATGTTTGTTTTCTGTTTTGTTTAATGAGCCATTTCCAGCCCCTTTTACACAACGATCCAGCAAAAATGGTATAAGTTGATTCAGGAGTTCTTCCTGGTGCCTTTCACACAGAACAGCAAAAGGGTAGTAAAAAAAAAACAAAAAAACCAAGGATAAGTTGAATTAAATGGACAGTGTGAAATGGGCTTTCATTATGCTTTTAGTGTCTTTTTCCTATTCCCCTTTCACACAGATATTGCAAAATGTCACATCGCCGGTCCGACTTTGTGCAAATTGCCTTTGACGCAGGCACTACACCAGCCTCTGTTATACCTGTGAGAGTACCTCAAAAGTCAGAAGGGTGCCTTGGTCCCTCCCCTCTATGCCAGTACCTTTCACAAAATACAGCACATAAAGGAAAAAAAACCTAAGGGCTGTGTGAAAGGAGCTTTTCTATAAAGTGAGCTTCACTAAACGCATACTGTCTGAAGGTGGAAAATTAACATCAATCCAAACCATTCAGTGTGGTACTATTTATTGTTAAAAAAAATAAATAAATGATGTTCAATTATGGGTGGCTGTTTAAACTTCACACCCCATTCCTGCTTTCCGTTGATGTTCTTTCACACAAGCACTCATCTACCTCTGATACTACCTCAAAAAAATGAGAACTTGCCTTGGTTCCTTGCCTTTATGTTGCTACCATTCACACCGAACATCAAACTGGTGGTTCAAAACAGAAAAAAAATCAACTTTTGTTGGCAGTGTGAAAGGGGCTTTTTCGTTAGCTTCATTTCACATGTCCTAAATTTGAGGGTGGAAAATTTTAGTGTTGGTGCTGTGATTGGGGAAAAATGGTGAGTGTTTTAAAATGTCACATCTTCGTTCCCCTTTTCCACGATTACGTGAGAGGGCCTTTGAAACTTCTTCTGTCTCTCACCTTTATGTCGTTACCTTTTGCGCACTCCAGATACACAAAAGGGAAGAGGAATACATGTAATAGGTTTTTGGAGAGAGTGTGAAAGGTTGTCAGAGTACAAAAAAAAGTGTGAAAAATGATGCGTGGTTGTTAAACTTCACACCCCCATTCACCCTTTTGGCTAATCCCCTTTCACACACATACTGCCCTGTCTATGTTATGCCTCTGATATGACCTGAAAAGCCACGGAATTGTCATGGTCTCTTGCCTTTGTGCCTCCTGCCTTTCGTACAGAACAGCCATATTGGGTAAATCGGGCTGTGACGGGCAGCGTGAAATTTCGATTGTCCCTCGTGAGGAGATGCATTCCATGCGTGTGTGTGTGTGTGTGTGTGTGTGTGTGTGTGTGTGTGTGTGTGTGTGTGTGTGTGTGTGTGTGCATGTTAGATGCTCGGGTTTTGTAGCGTTTTGTATTTTAGTGTTTGTGAAAGAATCGGACAGAAGGCGCCTGGAGCGAAATCAAGTGCAATAACGCTGTTGCAGCTTCTCCAGCGCATAAATATTTGACCACTGCGAGGAGTGTGTGCGTGCGTGCGCGCGTGCGTGTGAGAAGTCTTTAAAGCTGCAAGGGTTAGATTTGCTTTAAATTCACAAAAAATAAATAAATTAAAGTGTGTCTTCAGGATATTGACACGTAAACATGTACAGGTATGTACCGTATTTTCACGACCATAAGGCGCCATTAAAAGTCTTAAATTTTCTCCCAAGTGGACAGGACGCCTTATAATGCGGAGTGTCTAGTGTATGAGCCGAGTTCCAAATCCTGACTGAGAGCCGACACGCTGTTTATATAGAGAAAAGGCGGAAGTGGGCGTGAACAGGCATGCGGGGAAAGCAGCCAGCCAATCAGTGAAGGGTAGGCGTGTAAGTGGCCCCCGAGTGTGACCAGGCGTGCGGGGAAAGCAGCCGGCCAATCAGTGAAGGGTGGGCGTGTAAGTGGCCGTGAATGAGGACGTGAGAGAGTATTCCATGAGAGTGGAGTGTTTTTCATTTTTCAATGAATTTTCTCTCGTTTAAGACACAAACGTAGTGGTCCCTCAAAGGATGGCCACATTTGCACATGATGTGTCATTTGATGGCAGTTTTGGTTTTTGGCTTTCAGAGAAAGTTTTCTAAGCATGAGACTAAATGGCATCATAACGCAATGGCGATTGATGGCCAGTAAGGGACGCCTGCGCACAATATATACCATGGTATCGAAAATAGAGTCCATTTAAATTTTTTTGTCCACAAATCAATCCGTTTCCTCCCATGAAAACATGTCAGACTACAAGTAAGAGGAATGCCCAACGTGTGATGACTGATTTTTTTTTTCCACTTTGGAATCAGTTTTCTGTCATCGAAACACTTCAGAGGACAAGAGCTGATTACTGGCACATGATTGACATGTGCGCACATTGTTTGCTGTTATATCCAAAACAACAGTGAAGAAGTTTTCGTTTGGCATTTGTTTTTAATCAATTTCCACTCATCCAAGCGTTTTTTGGCCGATTTATGACGCATGACGGACGTATGCACACGTTGTTGTTTTCCCGTCATGTCATACGAGCGCATCGGAGCTGTCATCGCGTTGTAGAGTAAAAGCGCCGTTGGCGTTAACATGCACATCAAAACAGGAAGTGCCACTCTCGCTGGAAATACTTGACCCCCCCCCGCCCCTGCACCCCTGTCCCCGTCAGAATGCGCGGCGCCTGCACCTGCCTGAACGTAAATAACATCAACAGTAAAGTAAATCAACGCACATCTGAGGCGGTACAGAATTAGCGTCAGGGTGACGACGATGACAAAACCGATTATTAATAGAAGAAGAAGAAGGAAGAGGAGGGGGCTGGGGGAGGGTGGGGAGAGTGGTTGTCATCCCTGCGGTCCGGTCCTACTATGACAGGAAAATTCAATTATCCAACAAAAGTGAATAAATTTGCAGAGCCAGCGCCCGCGGCGGGAAAATCTCCCAGGATGCATTGGGGAGCAGACGGGGACGGGGGGGGGGGGCTAAGGGGACCAGGGGACTCATTATTGGGACGCCGCCATCTTGGAATTTTGTTGAAAGAAAAGAAGACCCACAGTGCGAGAGTGGAAACTTCTTGACAGGCAGGGGGTGAACTCATCTACAAAGAAGTGAAAACGTCCTCAGTGACAGGAAGTGAGGTCATCCACAAGGACGGGTAAACTTCCTGATGGAAACGGATGTGACATGACGGAAATGGAAATTAAAACTTCCCCTGTGACAGGAAATGATATACTGATGGAAGTGATATACAGGAAGTGATATTGGCCCGAATATAAGACGGCCCTGATTATAAGATGACCCCCACTTTTTTAGTCGTATTTCAATGCAAAAAAACACCGTCTTATATTCGGGCCAATACGGTACTCTCCAAGATGTTTGACATGGTCAGGAAGTGGAACGATCCACACGGAAGCAGGGAGCGTAATTTTCCGAAAAAGAAATAGAACGTCATATAATCTACAGTGTGGGAGAGTATTCAATAATCTGGAAGGATGGAAAATTTCCAAAAAATGAGGAAAGGAAATGATCTCCACTATGTAGAAACTTCCGCATCGAAAGGAATTGATGTACCAGCAAGCAGGAAGTGCAATTCCCAACAAGGAAATAGGAAGTGCAACCATTCACCATGTAGCTACAAAAACCCAAGCAGAAGACACCCCCCCGCCCCAAAAAAGATCATCTTCTTTAGCGAAATGGGGAAAGCGTTAAATTATGAGTTCCTTTCTCACAACTTCCTGCACCACCGCAGACATCGACATCACACGACGCACTCATTAACACACGCACACAAAAACACATAACAACGCGCATACATCAAGAACATGAAGAAATCGTTTTTTTCTTGGAAGCGTTCCAGTAAAGTTCTGTCAAAAAAAAAAATCCCGTGAGGAAGTTGACTTGGAGGAAGCTTTAAACTTCCTGGAGAACCACCGAAGATAGAGAGAACTTTCCAGAACTTCTGTACAAATCCATCTAAGTCTTCATCAAAAACAATGTGTGTGTGTGTGTGTGTGTGTGTTATTGTGTTAAAATGCAAACACATTCAGATCTTATTTGTGACAGTGCCGCTAAAACTAAAATCTTGACCCCCCCCAAAAAAATCCCACTTTGTTCACATGAGGACATGCGATTCAAAGACGCACGCACTACACACACAGATGCGCGCGCATACACACACACACATGCACACATACACACACACACACGCACACGCACACATGCAGTGCGAGGTTGGTTGGTGAATTGCGGCTTTGTATAGTTATCTAAGAGGAGATAAAAGAGGAAGTTGTTATCTGGCCGGGGCGGTGTTCTCTCGTGTTCTCGGCGTGAAATGAATGAATAAGGCGGAGACGTGCTAAATGTGACGGTGCCCCAGGGCTCGCGTTGTCCACAACACGATGTGGCGCCACAGAGGCGTCACGTGGCCCGCACTGCATTCACAAGCTCTAGTGGAACCAAAAGTTTGGAACCGAGAAACGTCAGTCATGCTGCCTCTGCGTGGAAGTGTGTGTCAGAGCGAGTGAGAAAGTGCACACAGTGTGTGTTTGTGAGAGACAGATCTGGATATATGATTGTGTGTGAAGACAAGTGTGTGTTGCGAGCAAAATTTTGTATGTCTGTCAATCTGAGGGAATGAACAGAGTGAGGGTAGGTGAGTGAGTGTGTGTATGAGAATGAAAGTGTGTGTGGGTTTGGGAGAGATGGTGTCAATGTGAGTGTGTGTGTTTCGTGAGAGTGAATGTGAGCATGTGAGTGTGTTGTGTGAGAGTGCATGTTTTTGAGTTAGTGTGAGTCCATGTATGATGTGTGATGAGAGTGTATGTGGATGAGAATGAATGTGTATGTGATCAGTGTGTGTCTGAGTTTGTGAAAGAGAGTGTGTGTTGAGAGCGCGTGTGTCTGTTTGTGAGTGTGGGCATGTGAGTGTGGTGTGTGAGAGAGAGAGTTTTGGTGATAGTGTAAGGGGCTGTGCGTGTATGTGTGTGTGTGTGTGTTCCAGTTTTGAGAGAGGTTTAGCAAATGAAAGAAGGCGTGTGTGTGTTGTGGGAGAAATGGTGTATCTTTGAGATTTGAGAGACTTCCCACGTACGTGTGAGAGTGTTTGTGTGGCATATGAGACAATGTTTTTGAGTTAGTGTGAGTGTGTGTGTGTGTGTGTGTGTGTGTGTGTGTGTGTGTGTGTGTGTGTGTGTGTGTGTGTGTGTGTGCGTGCGTGTGTGTGTGAGCAAGCGGGAACGTGAGTGTGTGCGCTTTTGTGAGAGAGCGAGTACAGCACCCAAGGTGTGAAATGGAATTTGTGGCTTTTGGCCTTTTGGGAATGAGCGAGCACCATGTGCCTTTCATGCCGCTCAAAATCTTCATGCTGGTGTGAATCATCATCATCATCATCATCATCATCATCATCATCATCTGGCATCACTCGCAGCCTGAGCTCCCTTGCATCTTTGCGCCCCCGCTCTCATAGTCTCCCCTTTGTAACAGATCCCGGCCCAGTGCGCGACGAGGCACTCGGCTAGGGGGCGGAGGACAGCCTCATTTGCATATGTAACGAGGCAAACAAGAAAAAAAGGAAAATAAAAGGATTTGTTAGCATCGGGGTCCAGGGTTTTTTTTTTTCACTTCCCTGCGGCGGTTTTGACGGCCGTCCAGGAAGCCGGCGGGAAAATTCTTTGCTGTTTATGCGCACAACGGTGGCGGGGGAGGAGGAAGAGGAAGGTTACGGTCATCCCGTCGGCTTCTTCATCCTGCCGGGTAAATCTGCGTTAAATGTTGAAGATAAAAACAATAACAACAACAAAAAGGGGCCCCTGCATGTGTTCCCGTTTTTTTTTCCCCCTGCAGAATTCAGCGGGATACATACCATTTCTTTGCTGCCTAATCTGTGATGCAAAAGAATTTACAGCGTGAAGCCGAGCCGTTATCTCTCTCACGCAGCACGAGAGCGAGCGGGAGAAAAGGCGCGAGGCGGCTGAATAATGAATCAAACACGCTCCCGCCCGCGCCGCACACATTTCCCGCAGCTCCCGTTAAATATTGAGTGGCCCCCTTTCACGCACGCGAGGAACCGTGGCGACGTGTCGGAATCCACAACGATGAGCGGCGCGACCCGTCCTCGACTTTTTACCCCGCTTTTTCTGAATGCGTTCTACCCTGTTTCAACTTTTCTGACCAAACAAGAAGCTTGGTTGACCCCCACTTTACAACTACCCCTTTTAATGTGGATAAATTCCACTTGTCCCTTTTCATGCTGTGGCTTAACAAATGCAGGTGTGGAAATGGGGAACAAAAAAATGGGAGCATGTCGTGAAGTTTCTTCCTGATACTTCGTCGTAGCTGTCATACCACCTCCGAAACCATCCTGGTAAATGAGAATTCTGCAGGTCAACTTCAACTTCCCCATTCTGTGTCTGCCATTCACGCTACTTTCAACAAGGGGGTGGTCATAAAGTCGCCCCTTTTCACATGAAAACAGTTGCGCATCTGATCATTTCTCTGAAATTGTTTTTTTTTTTTAATTGACCTTTCACACAGGTCAATTACCCCTGGGAAAGGAGGGGTGGTCAGAAAATATCAGTTCCACACAAAAACAGTCCTGCATCTGATACTTTCTCAGAAGTTGGGAGGTTTTTGAAACTACCTTTCACGCAGATCAATAACTCTGGAAAGGTTCAGCATCAAGGGGCAGTGAGAAAGTCGCCCCTTTTCACCGACACACAGTCCTGCCTCTGACCGTATTGCAGGATTGAAAAATGTGTGGGTGGATTTAACCCACCGATTCTCGATCTACCTTTCATGCAGACCAGGAGCTCAGGGGGACAAAAGTTTGGTTTTGAGGGTCAGTGAGAAAGCAGCCCCTATTCACACACATTCTCCCTCTGCTACTTTCTCAGAAGTCAGTAAATGAATATAGTGGATTTCAACTTCCCTTTTAGAGTGTACCTTTCACGCAGAGCGACAACTCACAGGAGTAAGCCTTCAAGGGTCAGTGAGAAAGCAGCCCCTTTTCACCCGTAGACAGTTCTGCCTCTGCTACTTTCTAGGAATTCAGCATTTGAGATTGTGGATTTCAACGGCCTATTTCGAGTCTACCTTACACGCACACTAACCACTCGGGGGTCAGTGAGAAAATAGTCCATGTGCACACAGCCCTGACAACGACACTACCTCTGAAGTCACACTTCAACCACCCGCGCGGTGCACCTTTCACAAGGACTCAGGAAAAAAGCGAGAAAAACTTGAGAATCAAATCTTACAAAAGTGTTTATGTTTTAGTGTGTCCTTTTATTGTGTGTCCGTGCATATGTTGAAATTGTTCATTTCTTTATTTTTTGGGTGAAATAGTTCTGTGTGTGTGTGTGTGTGTGTGTGTGTGTGTGTGTGTGTGTGTGTGTGTGTGTGTTTTGAGCACGCCAAGTGTCTGTATATTGATTTTGGGTTTCCTGTGTCCTATTTACATACACATACATTCATGTATGTGTGTGTGTCAACTGTTTCCCTGTGTGTATATGTCGCGTATATTTAAAATAATGTGTGTATTGACCGTCCCCATCATTCATGTGTGTTATTTGTGTATCGCAATTGCGATCACATGTTGTATTTATTTATTTATTTTTACTATTTTTCTATTAGTCTGCTGCGTGCAAGAGTGCCCCATGTGAGCTAAATTAAAATTACAGCCATTAGTGTGAAGCGCACGAGAAAAACTCGACAATGTTCGGATTCAGAGGAGAGGCAAAAACATCCGAGTGACTCTTTGCGCTTCATTAAACACGCACACGCACA
The DNA here is from genome assembly GCA_026261675.1 of Hippocampus mohnikei. Classification (NCBI taxonomy): domain Eukaryota; kingdom Metazoa; phylum Chordata; class Actinopteri; order Syngnathiformes; family Syngnathidae; genus Hippocampus; species Hippocampus mohnikei. The sequence goes on along the minus strand of JAKGUB010000557.1, from coordinate 13,943,900 downwards.
CACGCAGACCCCCGGGAAGTCTCAAGTCAGCCAGCAAAGGTCAAAGGGCACCAGGAAATGGACAGGAAGTGGACCGTGGAGGGACAGGGCTGGTGTCTCAGAGAGCGACACAACTGGAGCAGAACAACATGGACCCTCTGGACACACATACACACACACACACGCACAAACACGCACACACACACACACACACACACACACGCACGCACCCACACGCACACTCACAGCATCACATCCCTCAAGCCAGCAAATGTGAGTGATGTGATGCGACGTCCGACGCGTCCATTTGCAGTCAACAGGGCTAGGAGGCTTTGGCCCAGCCCCCCGGCGGCGGCGGCTCGGCCAATCCGACACCGGCGGCTACGAGAGAGTTTAGTGACTGGAGAGTCAGATGGCAAATCAGAAGGTCGGAGAGATCTAATTTCGCTTCTTGCCGAAACAAGTGTGTGTGCCTTTTGGTTTCAACACTTTGAAGGTGTGAGCATATCGTCAGTTTCTATATGCATGGGCGTGTGTGCGCACAAGTGTGTATGAGACTGCACACGTGATGCCTGGTGTGAGTGTGTTTCAGTCTGTTTGTGCAGTTGTGTTTCAATTGCAGATGTCTTTTGTCTTACGATTTTTGTGTGGGTGTGCGTACGTGTACAAGTATGCAGTGTACTGCGACTGTGATGTTACGCTCACTCGCGCGCGTGTGCGTGTGTGGGTGTGTGTGTGTGTGGTGTGTTTGGGTTTGTGTGTGCCTAACTTGCATTTAAACTGTTTCTATGTGAATGAATGTGAGCGTGTGTGCTCACTCAAGCGTCTGTTCCAATAGGACTGTGATACTGTGTGTGTGTGTGTGTGTGTGTGTGTGTGTCTGCGCGCGCACTCTCAGTGTTAAACTGCAGCCGTGCTCAGCATTACAAATAATGTAAACAATTATTTGCCCTTGCACCTCGTGTGTGTGTGTGTGTGTGTGTATATATATATATATATATATATATATATATATATATATATATATATATATATATAGATATATATATATATAGAGATATATAGATATATACAGTATGTATATGCATACACTATAGTCAGTGACACCAGTGACCCATGTTGGCCTCAGTGAGTTTTTATCTGTGCTTGTGTGACCCGAATTGTAAATACAGCACCAAGCTGTGTGTGTATGTATGTGAGCGTGTGTGTGTGTGTGTGTGTGTGTGTGTGCGTGTTTGCGTGTGATATGAATTATGAGCATCAGCCTCCCCGTGACCCTGATGCATGTCCGTGCAGAATGACTTTGTATCGTGCATATCAATGCGCGTTATCTCTTCAGTGTGTGTGTTTGAGTGTGTGTGAGGTTAATTGAGGGGAGGCGTTTTAAGTGTCGCCCGGGGAGATGCGCACCGCCACTGCCGCCGTCCACTCATTGTCTATTCAGCACTATGCTCTGGACCCCAAAAAAACACACAAAAAAACGGCTATGCGGAGTTCCAGGTGGATGGAGGTTGGGTGTGTGTTTGTGGAGAGGGGGGGTCGCCGCGTCACGTCTACCCGCAGAGCAGCACTCGTGACTGGGCCGAGCGGGGCAAGCGTGAGCCCCTCTGCTGGAGCTCAGACGAGAGGCTAATCCTTCCACACGGAGGAGGCGTTAATATCTGAGGATGAAGTGGGGGGAACAGCGCTATTTCATCCTGGCGCTACCCCGTCTGCCGAAACACTTTCACACCACTTGACTTTCCGCCGTCGCGTCACGCAACCGTGTGAAAGGCACCGTCACAGAATGGGATGGGGGCAAAGGCAATTTCCCCTGCCTCAGTTTCATTACATCCGTAATGGTGGCGTGTGCATTTTTTTTTAAGAAAACGCACGAGATGACGGAACTATTCGTGGATTGCGGGGAGAGGGTGGTCGGTTCTCTCTGTTGTCCAATAACAAATTGAGGTTCCGAATTTGTTTCATTACACCACCTTTACTAAACGGCAACTAGCTTTGCAGTTAGCAAATGGAGCACACGTTAAAATGCGACGTCTACTTTCCAATATTTCCCACTTTGTTCAAGTCGCTTTTTAAATAATGTGCACCACATTGTTGTCGTGTGCGCACCACGTTCCAGGCTTTGGACATAAGTTAGGAGGGCGCTACGTTCCTATTGGTCAATTCAGAAGGACCGATTTTAGGACCGCGAATGTGGCAAGACGAGCAAAAATTGTGACGCGCCAGATTTTCCTCGTCATCTCTGAGCATGTCACACGATAGCGATCGATAACTTTTCACCGCTCAATCCGCTCTCGACTTCTGACGATCTTCCTTCTGTCCTCAAGATCGTCCCTGCTCTTTTCAAGAATTTCTCACATTCCTCTTTTCTACTCTTTCTCAACATCACCCCCCCGTCTCTCTCTAGAACTTCAGAACTCTTCTCGATATTCCCTCTCACCTCCATCTTTCTCCATCTTCCTTCTCCCAGTCTTTTCTTCTCTAGATCACTCTCCCGCTCCAGATCCTCCAGATCTCCTCTCGATTTGTTTCATTTCCCTCCTGGATCTATTTACAATCCTTGCTTCACCTTGAAATGACCCGCCTGACATTTAAAATCCTTCTCTTCTCTAGCTCTCCGTATTGCTTTAGATTTCCCCTCTGCTTCCGTGCATCTCTTCTGTCTTCTCGCTCTCCTTCACCTCTCCACTCTGCTCCCCCAGATCTCGTCTTTTTTTTTTTTACGTCTTCAGTCACAGCTTACCTCTTTTCTCCGCGAGATCCTTTTCATCTCCTCTCTAGATTCCTTCCTTTCTCCTCCTCCGTCTACACGACACAAGTCCAACGTCATATTTACTCATGTCTCTTTCCTCCTCCTCCGTCACACTCTCATATCTCTCCTCTCTCATTTTCTCCACAGGTGACCGCCGAGGCACTGTGAGTGTGTGTGTGTGTGTTTGTGTGTGTGCGTCTATCGCGTGTGCGGGAGTGCGTGTGAGTGCGTGTTCCGGGGAAGTGGATTATCATGGTGGTCTGCAGGAGTTGCCGGCAGCCGAGCAGAAAGCTTTAATGAGAAATCGCTGTTTACTAGGGACAGACTGGGACACCACTCACACCCACACACACACACAGACACGCGCGCGTGTGCGAGCGGGCACTTGAAGCACACACTGTAACTATTGCAGTAATGGAGGTTGGAAGGTTCCTTCTACAAACTAGTCGGCTCTGTGTTTCCTCATTAAGGAGGACAGTCAGGACAGTTACAAAGGCATGCGCGCACACACACACACACACACACATGCACGCTGAAACTTTTTACAGGGTAGCTGCAGACATAAAAATACTTTTAAAAGGCATTTTTGAAGCCACTTCGGCCAAATTAAACATCACACCTTGATTAAATGTGACAACTAGGTGCGGGTGATTTTTTTCAAAATGGTAGCAACTCCATTTTTTTTGTCTGCCGGACGTGGTCAACATCTGTCGGTCTTGAGTGTATTGGATGTTTCTTTCTCTGTCGATGTCAGGTGTTGCCTTCGGGGACAGTTTGAAATCACAGTTTTCCTGCCGCACCACACCTGAGTGATTGTTCCAAGTATCCCCAACTATCTATCTACCTGGATTATGTCCGTCAAGCTAAGCTTGTATTTTGCCTTCAGGGACAGTGTGAAATCCCCTCTCACGCGTCAACTGAAGTCCATTCATCCATCGATCAAATCTAGTCAGGTGCCTTCGGGGAAGTTCTGAAATCATAGCTTCTGTCTCAATTTGAAGTAAGATGATTTTCATCCTAGCTAGCTATTCAATTCATTCACCAACATCTTGTGCGACATGGAATAGTTGTCAGGATGTGACAATTGCTTTGAACGCAACAGAAATTTGTTTTCCGGGTGTTAAAAACTTCACACCCTGGTCCGAGCTCCCGGCAAAACAACTTCTGTTCCGCCTCTGTTACACTTTTAGCACTTAGTGTGGAAGCCAGGAAATTAAGACATATTTCTTTCACATCCTGTGTTGGTTTGTATCTTTCACACGGCGCAGCAGGATTTGGAAAACAGCTGATTTTGATGGGCAGTGTGAAAGGGGGTTTCGAGAGCTAAGCAAGTCAGAAGAATATCGCTTGAAGCGTATGACATCGTCAGCGTCTGGCGCAACGTATAAAAAGTTGTCAGACTCCAACAAATGCCGACAACATAACAGGGAGATTGACAAACAAGTGTTCCGTAATAAACTTCACACCACCCCGTCATTGCTTTACCTTTTCACACAGACACCGTTACGCCTCTATTAAACATTTAATACCACTCCAGATGCCAGAAAATTAACAGCTCACCTTTGGCTTCGGTTTCCCGCTCATTTCACCGAAGTTGCCTTTGATGGTGAGTGTGAAAGGGGCTGATGAAATTCTCTGTGGGATGTTCGATGTGATTTACTGTCACCTTTCTTCGTACGGGTATCCGATGTGTGAATACGACCCGTTAGCGCTTGCAGATGCAGACGGTGTGCGGCTCGTAAAGAAAAGAAAATTAAATTAGCGCCGAGCTTTTTAACGTCCATTTCGCGCTGCCACTTTGAGCGGGGCAAGCGCTTAATAAACTCTCATTATTCTCTGATTCATGGCGCCAAAACATGCCGGCTCCACTCCCGACGTTGTTAATTTGTGACGCGCGGCCGCTAAACACTTGGTTAGCTTTATCTGCCGTCGTAACGCGTGCGCTGCGGCTCTTTATTAGCACTCACGCCGCCCTTCATTTGGCTGCGGTTAAATCTAACGTTTCCTCTCCTTTTCAAAGGGTTTTTGGCCTCTCCAGGGAAACGGACGCTCTTTAGTTGCTACGCAATGTTGAACAGCAAAGACAAAAAGGAGAGCAAGTAGCTGCTAGGTATTTTCTTTAAAAAAAACTACAATTAAACTACAATAATAACCTGAAACCACACAAATATCACACACTGGTAACTGTACTAAATGCTTTGCTAGTAATCAAACAATTTAACATATACAATAAACAATAAACAGTAAAACAAATCGGTAATAAAGACGGTAGAAAGCACCAAACAGTAAAACCAAGAACAAATCTAAGTCATGCTGAGTCGAAAGCCAGAGAATACAAGTGAGTTTTGAGGAGGGTTTTGAAGATGGGCAGTGAGGAGGCTTGCCGAATGTTCGGTGGGAGGTCATTCCAGAGAGAGGGACCAGCAACGGACAAGGCTCGATCCCCTCTCAGCCTCAGTTTAGTTCTTGGTACTTCTAATAATGTCTGGTCCGCAGACCTGAGGCGCCGGGCAGGTGCGTAGGGGCGGATGAGCTCAGAGAGGTAAGGTGGTGGGAGATTATTTCGAGATTTGAAAACAAATAAGAGGATCTTGAAAATAACTCTAAAATGTATGGGGAGCCAGTGAAGGGATGCCAGAGTAGGAGTTATGTGCTCCCTCTTACGAGTACCAGTCAAGAGGCGAGCAGCGGCATTCTGGACCAGCTGAAGCCGCTTAATGGAGGACTGGCTGACTCCAAAGTAAAGGGCATTGCAGTAATCGAGCCGGGATGTGACAAAGGCGTGAATTACTGTCTCAAAGTGTTCATGAGAGATAAGTGACTTGAGATAAGGCGACAGGGGCCCCAAGTCTACAGGATGGGATGTACAAGGGCCACTGGGACCAAATAGCATAACCTCTGTCTTCTTTTCATTGAATTTCAAGAAATTTTGTGCCATCCAGGTTTTTATTTCTTCCAGGCAGGACAGGAGTGGCTTTAATGAGAAGGCGTCTTTTTTGCTCAGTGGGATATAGATCTGGCAGTCATCTGCATAGCAGTGGAAGGGAATGCCATGTTTCCTTAAGATGGAACCCAATGGGAGCAGATACAGCGAGAACAGCAGAGGCCCCAGAATTGAGCCCTGTGGAACACCACATGACAGGCGAGCAGTGCGTGACTCAGAGCAGCCAAGGCTGACACAAAAGGTTCTGTCAGCTAAATAGGACCTAAACCACTCAAGAGCACTACCGCCAATGCACACCAAGTGCTGCAAACGAGTCAGCAAAATACTGTGGTCCACTGTATCAAATGCTGCAGTTAAGTCCAATAAAACTAGACACACGTGGTCTCCATTGTCATTTGCCAGGAGGATGTCATTAGAAACGCGTAACAGGGCTGACTCTGTGCTATGCATCGTCTTGAAACCTGACTGGAAGACCTCCAAGTCTCCAAGTTAAAAGTCAAATGTAGCTCTGTCCAATTATCTAGTACATGGGTTTCAAATTTGGTGGATATATAAAGTTCGCCTCTGCATAAATCAACCAAATTATCCAAATATTGCAATCCTAACGCAACTCCGTGTGCGTTTTCAGGCATGGTTACTCAGGACATTTTTTGGAGTTTCTACTCCGGGTAGATACTCCTACCAAATTGCATGTTACTAAATTTAAATGGTTTGGGGGACTGAATTTACAAATGTGCATGAATGGTCAAAATTTCCATAAATATCACCTTCAAAACATAATGGGAGACTGCTTGTGTATTTTGAGGTATGACTTCTTCAGATTTTTTTTTTAAACACATGCTTACCAAGTTTAACGTTGCTATAGGGAACAGGCTGTGGGAGATGAATTTTCAAACGATTTGAATATTTGTCAGCGATTCATCCAAATTTGCTGCAAGGCTTTGATCAAACACAATGACAACAATTCAAATTCTTGGCAATTTAGTTTTGTCCATCTGTCAAATTGGCTGAACAAGGTTTAAATCTGGTTGCCATTGTCCCACATCTAGAGAAAAAAGTTTGCCTTTGATGCACCCCTGAAAATCGGCAAAAGACTCATTAAAAAAAAAAAAATATATATATATATATATATATATATATATATATATATATATATATATATAAAATATATATATTTACACAACTGATCCAAATTCCAAATTAGCCGACTTCCTGTGCCCTTTCGGGCATGGCTTCTTGAGAGTGTTTTGTGGGTCAACTCATGATGGACATGTTAAGTCAAACTGGCTGTGCGGGCCGATTTTTATTTTATTTTTTTTCTTTGTGAGACTTAAAAGGAAAAATCCAGTCAGTGTTGCACGCTTGACTTGTGATATGCACACACACACACACACACGCACGCACGCACACACACACACACACACACACACACACACACACACACACACACACACACACACAGTCTTCCAGTGTGGCAAGATGGATGACTGCACATGAACACACACACATGCGTACAGCCACACAGGCACAGTATCACTGTTGGTGTGTGTGGCGTCCAGAGAGTGGGATGGTGATTAGTGTTGGGATTCTGGGACTGTGGCTTCAGTTTTCATTAAGAGCCATATACTCACATGTGTTACATCACCGTGCACACACGCACACACACTCCTTGTGTGCTAGGCGTGCAAATGTGTCTGTGCGCGTGCCAGTGGCCGAGCTTTGAAGACGATCGAGTGCGAACGAGAAAGATGTTGTTTATCATGGCAGTAATTAAGCCCGCTGTTCAACTTTAATTAAAATATAACAGCAGCACTAAGTATGAACGCACACACGTACACACAAAATACATTTTTAGCTGGCTATTTGCCACCAAAGATAATGCTACATAAATTGTGATAGGAAGCAGCGCGATCCGACATTCATGATCCAAAAAAAGGCCTGAAACCAAATGAGATTAAAATGTGAGCTTGGGAATGTTAATTATTAGCGAAACCTCAATTAAAATCGAAATGGCTTCCTATGTATATGCACAGCCGTGGGGCAAAGTCTTGCGACGCCACTGGTTTAATAGGACACGGTTAGCAGGATTATACCAATGGTGCTGTTTAATGAATGAAATCAATAAACTAAACAAAAAACACACACAAAAGAATGCTAAAAATGAGTAAAAAAGTAGCTGAGCCAATTTTTATTCAAATAAGTGGTTCCGATAATGGATAATTATTCCATTGACTTCAAGAATCACCAAAGGCTACACACTTAAATGCCATGTTTTTGTTCTATACAAAATGGAACCAAGCTAAATCGTTTTGAAACAGCGAATTTATCGAAATAGATTTCAACTTAGTGTTGCGCAGATCTCCACCAAGGCTCAAATATGCAAAGACATGTGGATTTTTTTTTTTTCAGGCATGGCTTCTTGAGACTTTGTCAGCCAAATGTCACATTACCAGTCAAATTAGCATCAGGGGCTGTTTATTTATTCAGTTATTTAGTTATTTATTTTAATGTATTTATGACTTTTTTTTTATATGAATGGCCAAAATAAGCCTAAAACATCTGCTTCAAATGAAAATGACAGCCTTCCAGTGACATTTTGGGCATTGCTTCTTGAGACTTTTTTTTGTGAGTCTAGTTGTGATTGGCAAATTTCACTGTGTATGAATCAATGCACTACATCAGCTCAGCACGACTTTATTGTCATAAAAACATGTGAATAGAAATCATAATTGTCATTATGATAATAAATACATTCACAGGAACAATCTCCTGCTGCACTCCACCCAAGTAACTACATCCCATAATACACACGCACACACACGCACAAACCACCGTTACAGACACGTGATAAATAGTCCATTCAACTATTAGGCATTGACAAGAAGAAGGAGGCTCGACTGACAGCTTGAGTGGCGGGCAGGTCTGAGAATGAATAGATCCGATGTTTTTGGATGTTACATCTAGTAACACTTTCCAGTTCGTTAACAAAAGTTAACACGGAAATGAACAGTTAACGAACATGTCAGGCCATGACCTCTTTGTAAACTAGTACATGTAAATACTCCAACATAGCATATTTGTTTAAAAAAAAAAAACCTAACGCTCTTACAAACTGATGAGAAGTGGTTACATCTGTATACTATAATAATTTCTGCACAATCGCTAGTTGGTGCTTCTTATCATTTTAACTCACCACTACATTCCAAATACAGTGATACCTTGATTTATGAGTTTAATTTGTGCCTTGACCAGGTTTATTAATTCCATTAATCCAGCAAAAAGAAGACTGTAAGTTTGTTGTTCTTTTGATTGAGAAACCAGCAGTTATCTGAAGCTCGCTCACATCTATTTTTTTTTTTTTTTTACAGTCTACATTTTATTTGATTCCTTGTCATTCACGTTAGCCACCTAGCTTAGCCTAGCGCTCTTCCCTTGCCACTTGGCCTACTGAGCTAGCCAGCCTGGCCACATAGCCCAGCGATTAGCAAAGAAACGGCTGAGATCAGAGACTTTAGCAAGCAAATAAAAGTAAAACTGCTTTTGGAGAGTTTTTTTGTTTTGTTTTGTTTTGTTTTTTTCGTTTTGTTTTGTTTTGTTTTTGAGAGGGGCTGACATCAGCGAAAGTAAACGCTAATAATGCTAATGAGCTAAAGGATCATGTGGTTGCTGCCATTATTTGAACACATCACACTAACATTTTGTGGTATTATTGTCAATTGTTGCCCTGCGATTGGCTGTCAACCGATTCAGGGTGTCCCCCGCCAGCTGGGATAGGCTCCAGCACCCCCCCGTGACCCGAGTGAGGATCAAGCGGTTCGGAAGATGAATGAATGAATGTCAATTGTTTGAAAAGGGTATCCGCAACGGGCAGGAAGCCACAATGAAGACCTCTCATTTGTGAAATGTGACTAAAATGTGCCCAAATTTGTATGTATCATTTTTCTTGACAAATGTTTTGATTACACAGCACAAAGAAAATATGTCAAAATTAACGTGTCACGGGAATTGAATGCCAGATGTAAGGATTAGGTGTCATTTTTAGGATTTCCAGTTAGGATTAGCAGAATTTGAGATTGTTGGGTATTGTTTTTTTTGGTTTGAGGTAGGGTTTGTGTTCGTGGGCTAGGGTTCGGTTGTGGTCGGTTTGGTTAGTCGGGGGGGTTCTGTGAGCAGGGTTATTGGTGGACAAAATAGGCCTTGGGTTAGTGAATTTGTAATTTTAGCACATTTATTATTTCAAATTATTAAAAGAAAATTTGCAGCCCTGCATATGAATCAATACCCCATAAGTAGCTCTCAAAAAGGTCGGTGACCCCTGAATAGGGCTTCAGGGGTGCTATTTTAGAGCTATTTTAGAGGCTGTCACTTGAGTGCATTATGGGTAAGCTTCAATTTGGATTTGTCTTTTGTTATGTTTAGGGAAGTGGGGTTCGGGTGCGATTAGGGGGTTTCGGTTAATTTAGTGCAAGGTTATGGTTAGGCTCAGTGGCTTCCCGCGTTATTCATTAGGGGTAGGATTTGTGTGTAGGTTCTTCGATTGGTTGCTTAACAGCTTGTAACTGTCAGTTGAGAGTTAGAGGTAGTGGGTTAGGGTCTTAAGGTTTGTTCAACTTTGTGTAATTAGTGTCTGGTTAGAAGTTAGGTTAGTTAAGGTTACTGTTACTGGTTTAGGGTTGGTGTGGGTGGTGTCATGGTTAGATTTAAGATGAGGATCTGTGGACACCCTGTTTAAACTGTGACGGGACTTTTTACATCATGTGTGCTCAAAGAAAAAACAGCTCTGGTGTTTTAAGACAGTGATTTTATAGTCTTTTAAAAATATTTCAGTGTACCAACAATGAAATTTGAGGACCAATTAACAAAAAAATATATATATTCTCAATTTTCTGTCAGGAATTCTGTCCAATGTGAGCTGTCAGAACGTTGACCCTGACCACTGAAACAAGCACCAAAAAAGGAGGGGGCTTAAAGTAACCCTGAAGCAGACGTTTGCTTGTCACTTGATCATTTGATGAAAAACAAAAAGATAAAAAAAAAAAAAACAAGATAATCCAGTCAGTCCACGGGCATCCCCAAAAGGTTATTTCTGTCTTGTTGTGAATATTTTCTCCTCATTCCAAGAAACCACAAAAAGTCGTTCAGGAGCATAAAAAAAAAAAAATTACAAATGCAGCAAAGACTGGGGGAGGGGAAAGCGCAATAGTGTTTAAAATGGACCAGGAGGAATAAGAAGAAAAAGACGAAAAAGTGTGTCTGTTCTTTGGGACTTTTTAAGGAAGTCTTTTTTGTCCGGCCGCCCTCTCCGGCTGGCTGCTGGACGACGCTGCACCTACGAGAGGATAGACACGCAACGTCTTACACCTCAGTTCACCTCAGGTCACGCCAGGCACAAGAGCACAATCCATGCAAAAAAAAAAAAAAAAGAAAAAAAGAAAAATTCAAAAAATAGAGGGGATGGGATATTAAAAATAGGAGTAGCTTGAAAAAAATGTACCGGCGTATTGAAGCAAAACTAATACTTGGAGGAGATGAAACAAAAAAATGAATGTACATTTCTCATCATTTAAGACATCAAGCATATGATCAAGATGATAACACCTTTGAAAAAAAATCGTAGGACCTTTCATGTTTGAATATCAAAGAAATCAAACAGACATAGCATAGTATCGTTTGCCATCGTTAGCGTCATTAAGTTGAGCAAGTTAGCATCTAATTTTCCTTTTTTTTAAATTGCAAATGAACTCCTATTTACATTTTGTGTGAAGTTGTTTTGGTTCGTTGCTACTTGACTTGTAGAATTCTTGTCATCCATATTAGCAAGCTAGCCAGGCTTGTGAAAAAAACTTGATTTTGGTTAGGAATCTGCTAAAATTGCCAAGCACTTCCTAACGAGCATGGTTAGCCACCGTTAGCATCGCCGATTCTCCAGAAAATTTAAAATGACCTAACTTGCTAGTTGAGCGAATTTTCACTTCATTGGTGACCACACTTTTTCTTAAGTCGCATTTAGTAATTTCGTATTGAAAGTTGTTATGATGTTGTTTTGATTTTGAGTCATGTTGGTGAGCAGGTCCAGCATTGACCAAACCTTGTTGCTAATCCAAAAAGTGAGCATTTGGGGAATTTGGGGATTTTTTCTCAGCATTTTTGACACACTTCTACATTTCTGAGGAGCATGATCATTTTTTAAAAAACTAAATTGTTAGTTATAGTCTACATGGCATTCACATTTAAATTACCGTGAGCAAAAAAAGTTCCAATTTATGTGACAAAATAAAATTCAAAAGTAAACAGAAAATGTGTATGTACGACACGACGCAGGCATGTTCTAACATCACTACCTCTTCCCTGAAGTTGTCATCTGTTGCTTCCCTTAATTTATTTGTCTGACACTCACTGCAGCTTATTCTGCTTTTCATCTCCCTCTCCTCCATTTTCCCCCTCGTCCTCTTCCCCCCTGCTACAAATGTCGCTTCCCGATGTGGGAAGTGGGTCAATGAAAGCAGTTTCCAGGTGTCATTTAAAGGTGGTAACATTTAAAGGTGAGAGAAAGGAAAGGGTAAACCACGACCATGAAGATCATCCCAAATAGGAGTTCATCAAAGCCTTGAAATTCGCCCAAAATGGCCGCTAACCAAAATAGTCAACATCCTTCTCAATTCATGACATCGATTTTTGAGACTTTTTTTTTTGTGTGTGTCATCTTATGAAAGACTAGTCCAACCAATTTCGTATCGATGTGTAAAACTGGTGTCGGGGCATTTTTGTTGTTGTGTGGATGGTCGAATTGACCACAAAATGATGACACCAAAACACAATGGCTGACTGACTCTGTGTTCAATTTCGGGCATGGGTCCATGAGACATTTTCGCGTTCTGTTATGATTGAGAAATTTTACATTGATCTGTGCAACCGGTGCGAGGAGCTCCTTTTTTTTTGCCCCGGGTATAGTTTGAATGATGCCTCTGTGGGCTTTCTCCTGGTACTCTGGTTTTCTCCCACATTCCAAAAACAATCATGGTAGGTTGACTGAATACTAAATTCTACCTCGCTGTGATTGTGATTTTTATTATTTTGTTATTATGTTATTATGGCTTCAAGATGGCGCCACAAGAGTGTCTGCCTTTACAGCAGCTTCTATACTTTTTGTTCATCTACTTTATTCTTTTCGTAACTTTGCTGCTGTAAATTGGGAATTTCTCCACTGTGAGACGAATAAAGGTTTTCTTATTCTTATGATTGTAAGTGTGAACGGTTGTTTGTCTATGTGTGCCCTGCGAATGGCTCGTGAGGATAAGCGGTTCAGATCATGGATAGATGGATGGATCTATCATGAGTTAATTTTAGTGTTCACGAAAAACATGCTTTAAAAGACACAGGGAGACTGCCATTTCACTTCAAAGTGGCCATTTTAGGCTCAACTGGCTTAGTTGCAGACAACTTTATTGAAATAAAAATATACGCCCCCATTGCCAGTTTCACAAAACAAAATGAATTTGTTAAACGTGTCTATGATGAGTTGACCCGCAAAAAAATCCAAGACAGAGGAAGTCTGCCATTTTGCTTTCATACAGCCATTTTGTTTCCTCAATTGGCTCAGTTGCGCCCAACTATCATGCATTTAAATTAAAAACAAAAGAGTCATCCCCCAAAGCTCGTCTCACTTAGCAAACCGAAATTTTGTAAACATGTCTATAACGAGTAGACTGACAAAAACAGCTACGACTCCATGTCCAAAAAGACATTGGCAATCGAACAATTTGGTCCAAAGTGGACAATAATGACTCAACTGTCTCACTTGCAGCCAACTGAATTTACATGTAAGACAAATTTCAGCCCCCGAAGCCACTTTCTAGCATGAGTAAAATCAACACAAAATGTCTCAGAAAGCACACCCAAAAAGACAGACAAAGTCTAACATTTAGGCCCAAAGCGGACACTTTAGACTCAAATAAATGAAAATAAATAAATAAATACCGTCAAACCTCGGTTTTCGAACGTCTCTGTTCTCGACCAAATCGTTTTTCGACCAAAAATTTTGAGTTTTTTATGCCTCGGATTCCGACCGAAAATCGGTTCTCGACCAAACTGAGCACACTTGAATGCGCCACTTGACTCCTCTCGCCTTCCTTACACGAGGAAGTGACACTCCCTCAGGTAGACGAGGAAGTGATGCTTCCTCGTGTAGTGTTCCATTGTGAGCATACGTGTGCAATAAAGATTGTTTTTTTTTTTTTTAAAGAGCGTGGTTTCGGTTTTTGAACAGCCTTCTGGAACGGATTATGGTCGAAAACTGAGGTATGACTGTAAATAAATACATAAAACAGTCCATTATGAGTAGACCCACAAAAATGTCTCGGAAACAATGTGAAAATCTGCCATCATGGACCAAAGTGGAGATTTTAGTCCCTGGAGAGATCCATGGATGCATATATTTAACAGCGCTAACAAAGTGTGATTGAATTATGAAATAAAAATGATGCTTGTTTGGCGTGTTCCTCATTACAAACTGTCTCTTCTGACTGCAGTCACTTATACTCCGCTGAGGAAATACAGCAAATATTTGCTTTATGCTAATGAGCGGTGCTTCACGCAAGCAAATTGCCTCAAAGCAAACAAACAAGTCGGCGAAGAAAACCTGCGAGCCGCTGGACGTTTTCACAAGATGGTCGCAAGCCGACTTCAAGACGCTAAAACGCATTAATGGCCGCCACTCACGTTTAATGTGCATGGAAATTAATCTTTAATGGGGTCGTGGTCTTTACCCGGCGCCATGTTGTCATTAGCATAGGCGGTGATAGCGCACGCTACATGTACATCAGTGGTAATTACGCCATTCTGAAAGACAAACATTCATTTTTAGCCTCAAAGTAAAGACATCATTAACATACAAATTTTGGCAACTATAATATCGATATCTTACTGCGAGTTACCAATGTTTATGAAATACTGAGCATTAACACGGCTCGGATGTGCATGCTCGTAGCCGATCGATATTACTTTGCGTGAATGACCAAAACGTTCCATTTATTCTGTGATTTGCTCATTACTTTTGTTTCAATTGTTTTTCCTCTTTTAAGGCTTATTTGGATGCACAGACTCAGACATGAATAGTCGCATTCAGAGTGAACGTGAAAAGCACTTGGCCGACAGACGCAGCGTGTTGTTGGCTTGCACATGAAAAGGATTCCAATGACGTAGCTCCGACTTGACCGGCACGGTCAAGGTAATTTTTTTTTCCCCTGTCAAATGCGCAAAGTGAGCAAAAGGAATATAAAAAGCAGAGATGTGAAAAGAAAAGACCAGACCAGTTGAGACCAGATGAGATGAGGAGGCATTGAGAGGACAAGTGCAGGAGAGCGAAAAACACTACAGAGGAAGAACGATATGCGGGTCACGCCTTCAACAATAAACATAAAAAAGGAGAGATGATGAGTGCTTGCGTGCGTGTGTGTGTATGTGTGTGTGTTTGCCATTTAACTGATTTGAGAACACAAAATGGAGTCTCGCTGTCATTTGAAGATGATTGTTGTCTACTTTTCATCCTCCAGCTCCTCCTTTCTCCTCCTTCTCCTCTTTGCTTTTGCCATCTTCCTCCTTTTTGTGTACTTCTTACTCCTCATTTTCCTCTCTTCCCGTCATCATCTTCCTCCTCATTTATCTCTTCTTCCTCTTCCACCTTCGACTTCTCCGTCCGTCTCTTCTGCATTTTTCTCCTTTTGCATTTTTCTCCTTTTGCTCCTCTTCTCCTCTTCATCTTCCTGCATGCCGTTTTTTTCCTTTGGCTTTCTCTTCCCTCACCCTATCTTCCTCCTGCTGCTCACTTTTCTTCTCCTCCTCCTCCTCAAACTGCATTTCCTTCCGCCCTTTTGACGCATTGGCATTGACCTCCCTCACAATTGACGTGGCAAACTGAGATTTGCCGCCTATTCTTGATCCTCTACTTAAAAGCTGTGCTGATCTCAAATCCAACGTCGCCATCTACTGTCATCTGTCCATTGGGTTGTTTACATAGCTGAATTTCACAGACGAGCTGGGCAAGAACCAATTGTGGACTCGACAAATATATTCAACAGTGGCAGTGAACGGCTGGATTCGCCCCCACCCCAAAAAAAATGACAACTGAATTCATCAGGAAAGTCAAGGCAGAATTTTGATTGCATACACTAGTGTAACGACACAAACATTCACGTTCCAGGTGTGAAGTTTTTGTGACATGTGTATGAAAAGAAGATGGCTCATAAAAGTCATTTTAATGCCTGGATTAGCATGTTAGCACGAGCAAGGGCCACTTGAGTCCTTGGCCCTGAACGTCCGTGTAACTTGTGTAGATAATCCGCCGGGCCTTTTGAATTTCTGCCTTTTCACGTCGCATTCACACACCCGGCCGCCTTTTCATTTGCTCTTTTGTGTGCCACACAATGAAGGTGCCGGCTGAAGCGCCGCCGCCGTCGCTCCTCAGCCAGACCGCCCCCACCCTACCCCCCACCTTTCCGCCTTAAAAGAAGGTTTTGTTTTTTTTTCTGACGTCTGCACCGTCTCCATCTTGACTTCCTTTAAAAAATAAAATTAAACAAAAAAAAAAAAGCCTCAGGCTCCCATATCTCGCTGGCTTTAACAAGCGTTCATTTTGTTCCTGACCCTTGAAGTAAATGCACTGACAACCGTGCACAGGCCTGAAAAGTGATTTGATCAGCAAAAGCTGTGACTTTTTTGTGAAACATTGAAGGCTCATAGATATTAAAATACCACGTGCTACGGTACAGGATGTGCTACATTGTGTGTATGGAAAAATACCCAAGCACATTTAACAAGCATATGACAGTTACAACAAGTCACAAGACATAACATATAATGAGGGGATGGATGGAAAGGCGGGGGGGGGGGACGCGACGCGGCCCGTCTGACCAGCTGCTCAGTCCAAAACGAGCGCTCCGCAGATCAAGGTCACGTCACGGGGGGAAAACAACAGGAACAACAAAGGCGTTGATGATAAGGGCAGGCCGCCGCTGCATCGTCAAGGTCTGCTCATGGAGACAGTCCTGGCTTATCAGTCCTTGGCCGAGAAGGAGGGGGTGATGGTGGGGACACTAGCTTCCATGCGTACTTTCAGGGGAAAAGGTCCAGATAGCGTTGTTTTGTTTTGGGACGGCCGCCAACAATTCCAGGTGGCCTTGAGTCCGTGGCTGTATCCCTTCACTGGCGCCGATCAGCCAAATTTTGAAGCTTTTTGAAGCGCGAATTCCAACTTCTCCATGATGATAACGATCGGACGGAGACGCTCCAGAACCGCATCCATATTGCGGTTGAGCTCAGTCACCGCTTGAGTCTGAGTGTTGGACATTCGCGCTCGACCATCGAGAATGACCGGCAGCTTCTTCACTTCCAATAAAGCTGCTCCCGTCGGTTGAATTTTGCGATAGAGCAGGAAACTGCTAACACCAAACAGCAGCATACCTGCTATCAGAAGGCCGATAATGTAGATGTCTTGCTCCTCCTCGACGGACAGTATTGACAGGCACACCATTCTCCACTTCCTCCAGGGATCTAGGGTGTACCCGGCAGCAAACGTCCCGAGGGGCAAGCGGGCTCCCCACTGCCTGCTCTTCTCGTCGAAAAAATTTTGTCGATTGCATCAAGAGACCAGCCAACCAATTTCATGGTTTGTTTTAGGGTGAAAATACGATAGGAGGCTAGGCAAAGTTAAGACACAGACAGCACATAGACTAAGTGGCAAGCAAGGAGAGGGTAGGGGGGGGGGGGGGCAGGAGCAGAGCAAAAAGCGTCCGCCTTCGTCGAGAGCCAAGGACTGAATATGATGTTCATTCAAAAAGGGAATATGATGTAAGTATGCTATTTTGGAGGTGGAAAGAACAATAAAGGGAATGTAAACAGCATCACTTTCAAGGCTGAGACTGTACATTCAATCTGGCAGACGCTACAGGTGCCTCACAGCCAGACCGAAACAAACATCTCCCCACACGCCATCACACTTCAAAAACAATGACATCACAATCTGTCAACCACACTGTGGGATATTATTGTTTTCCATCCTGCTCACTTAAACGGTCACATTATACAGCACCTCCAAAACCTGAAATTCTTCAATAGTCCAAAGTGGACTTTCTACACTGCAAACTCGAATACACGCTCCTGTATTATATTGTTTAATTTGTCATTTTTATTTGTAATTGTACATTCGCTACCCCTCATAATCTTTGTATAGGTGGAAGGAGGCCATTAAAGTAATAATTTCATGACTGACAGCTACCGCTGTGTTTCAACGGTGCATGTGATAAATAAAATCCTGAATCTTAAATATGACGCATTGGAAGTGGAGAGAAAAGAAATATGATGCAAATATGCTACATTAGTGCATCCGTAATGTGATGCAAATATGATTACACTCACGGGAAATACAATAAACGTGATTTGAATATGCTACATTAGAAGGCTACGGCCTTCCTGTGTGAAGTTGGGTGGTTCTCCCCGTGCCTGCGTGGTTTTTCTGCGGGTACTCCGGTTTCCTCCCACCTTCCAAAAACACACGTGGCAGGTTAATGGAACACTCGAAATTGTCCGGAGGTGTGAGCGTGAGTGCAAATCGTTGTTCGTCTGTGTGTGCCCTGCGATTGGCTGGCAACCAGTTCAGGGTGCCAGAAGAAAGCTGGGATAGGCTCCAGCACACCCACGACCCTCGTGAGGATAAAGCAGATCAGAAAATGGATTATCAGATGATCAAATAGGATGAAATTATACTACATTAGAGGTGTCCAGAACATTTAAATGTGATGTAAAAGTGCTGTGCTACATCATGAAATAAGAAGTAAACTTGAATGTAAATAATGACACAAACACATCCGTCAGTGGGAGAGATGCGATTTGTCGTCAGCAAGACAAATCAACTCCGACCGGACCAATCGCCACCACAACAAACTGCAAATCGGAAATTGACTTCCCGTCACAAGTGTGAGATTTGCGCCAGGAAGCAACACACACACACACACACACACACACACACACACACACACACACACACACACACACACACACAGGTACACACAAATGGAGGTGGACATGAATCTCCACGCTTTCATGCTGCCGCACACTGATGGCTATATATTTTTACGCACACACACACACACGGTTGTATTTTGTTGGATGTGACTCATGACTTCCCCTCACTGCGCGCAGACAAACTTGTGAAAATACACACACGAAGGTTACGCACTCTGAATGGGAGTGTGTTGTTCCTGCAAACACTTTTTTTTCAGTCCTGGTGTCGGATTCACAGTATGGAAAGAGAAAAGGGCAGTCTTGTTTTTAATGTCTGATTTCCTGCTTGGGCAAAAAAAAACATTTTTTGTCAAGTTGTAAGTTAACACAGCGAAAAAGGCGTGATACAAAAGGAATAAAGTTGTATTTTCCAGTCATGTAGTTTCAGAAAGCAAGATTAAAATGGAAAATGATTTTTTTCACGTACAACGTATGAAAACATTTGAAAAAATTAAACTCATATTTTATGAAAAATTGAGGGACAAGAAACACTGCAATGTTACAGAAACAAGTTCTTTTTTTTAAGAAGTAGTAACTTTTTTCCGGAAAAAAAGTTGCATTAGCATAACACTGCAAGATGACAGTTACAGGAAATACATTTTTTTTAATTGTGTACTTTTTTCAAGAAAAAAATAACATTACTGTATATTTTTGGTTGTTGAGAAATTTCATTATTGAGAAAGTTTATTATTAGAATGGTCTCTTAAAAAAGTTATTGCAAGAAACGTGTGCATTTTGGTCAAAAGTTTTGTATAACATTTGTTAGTTGTATTGTTTAAAGACAAAAAATAAAATAAAATTTTCCTCCGATGTGTCGGTATGTTTATAGAATAAACCCCCCCCCCAAAAAAGTAATGATCATTTTTGAGAAAAAGGTCATTATTATGACAATAATGTATTTTTAGAGGAAAACAATTTTCATATTTTCCTAATACAGTCATAATAATACAAGAAAAATATTTTGGGGAACAAAATGTTGCCTTTAGGGAGGTGAGGCTGTAATTTGTCCACATTTTTAAAGAATCCTATTCTTTGAGTATCAAAAATGTGGAGAGAATCCTATTCTTTGAGTATCTTTGAGTATTCTTTGAGTATCAAAAATAAATAAATAAATAAATAAATAAATAAATAAATAAATAAATAAATAAATAAATAAATAAAAATAATCAGATTTACATAGCCTCAATATAAAGTTGCAATCTGACACTTGCCACCTGCTCAGTAACCCGTCAGACATTCCCGAAGCGAGCAAGCCGGTCGGCAAACATCTGCCGAGACATTTGGGCTCTCGCCTCTGCGCTGGTGTGAGGAGGATGAACATAATGACGTCGACGGAGACGACGACGCTCTCTGTACACCCTCGGCCTTGGCTTGCACATGAACAGCGCGCCCCATTAATGGAACACGAGGACGAGGAGGAAGAAGGTTGGTACGTTCTGACTTTGTCGTCCCGCGGGAAAAGAAAAATGTTCTGCGCTGCGGGGGAGGTGACCCCGTCATCTGCCAACCCCCCCAGGCTCCATCCTTGTTCTCTCCCCCCAATGTGTGCTCTGATCTGTGGCCCTCGGTGATGTTGCATGACGGATGTTCCTGCTGTTAAACAACACTGACATGCTGCATTTGTGTGTGCACGTGTGTGCGTGTGTCCTGTTCACGTTGTAGAGACTTAAATGCGAAGTTTAGGGTGACAACTTTTCAGGATTAATGCAGCCTAAAGGATACCACATTCAGATCCTGTAGGCAAACTAAAATGGTTGACTTCCTGTATATTTCCAGCTATGATTTGTTGAGATTATTTTCCAGCGATGACTTCTTGAGGTTTTTTTGGCGAGGGTTGTCATGGTCGACATGGCCACAAAATTTTTTCCCTTTCGCCGGGCGAAGAATAGGGATGTGAAAGTCCGAATGTTTTTTAGATAACCAGTAAAAATACGTTATACGCTATATTTGACAAAGCCTGTTTTGAATGGCTATAATGCGTAATTTCAGTAGGTACCGGTTTTTCGGCACTCTAAGGCTCACCTAAAATCATTCCATTTTCTCAAAAGCCGACAGTGCGCCTTATAATATAATGCGCCTTGTATATAGCTCAATATTCAGATTTCTTGGACCTAGTATTTTAAGTGTTCTGTACTTTGTTTCAGCTGCAGCAGTTGTGAAAGATCTGTAGAAATAAAGCTGTATTGTATTGTATTGTATTGTATTACCTTGAGTGTTGCTCCATCTAGTGGATGCATAACAGCCAATATTGTAGCTTCTATTCTATGTGCCCTATATATGAAAAGTTTTAAAATAGGCCATTGTACTACGAAGCACCTTTTTGTGCGGAGAATACGGTATCTGCCGCGGGCCCCAAATGGCCCACCGGACGGAGTGTGGGCACCCCTAAATGTACATTAGAATCCATCAGGAGAATGCAGTTAGTCAAACAGGCTTTACTCGGCTCATACCTGTCATGTGCCCGCCCCCTCCCTGGCGTCCTGCCGCCCGTCGTTAATGTAAACCATGTGGTGCGGGCGTAATGCCATTTAATGCTATTGTCTGTCAAATCTGCTTAGGGATCAGCCAGGCCGGGATGCAGCCCGGCGAGCCCAGGCTGGATGGGCAGATCGTGTGCCGCGGATGACGGGATAATCCAATCACGGTGGGCGGATCACGGGCAGCCCGCTCGGCGTATTGCTGTCAGGGAGCACCTGGATCTCTTTGGCTTCTGATTGTTTGCTGGTCCGGCACTCGATATAGACTGGCAAAATGATGGTCTGCCAGATATTATTCACGTCATTTGAATGCTAACACTCCATTTCTGGGCGTCTTTCCTTCCACACAAGGTCCATTGCGAGACGCATTTGCGTTTCAGTGCTATGATGTAGCATTCGGACGGGCAGTCGCGGTTCTGATGTTTGAAGCGGCCCATCAATTGGAAGCACGGATGACTTCAAAGGCAAAGATTACAGAAAATGCGGACGGCGGGAAATCATCCTTCAGGGTTTTACACAAAGTTTTACACATAAGCTGTCCCAAAAACCAACAGCATCCACTTCACAAGCACATACAATAGAGCTCGCTATTCATGCTGCTTTTTGGTCTCATTCACATAATTTGCATATATAGCTTGAAAAACGGGGAGGAGGAGGAGGAAATGGCGGAGGAAGAAAGTGACGATGAGGAGGAGGAGGCATAATGTCATGGAGTCTGATGGCTTGATCTTTATAGTATCTTTGATTTGGAGTTGGCCATTCCGGGCATGTTGTAAAGTGAGTCGTCGTCGCCGTTGTGTCAGTTATTATCTGACAAACTACAAGTGAGAGATAAGGTGCAAAGGTTTTTCAAGGCTTATTCAGGGTTTCGGTAAACGGTTTTAAACAACAGCAACAACAAAGAAGCTGCAGAATTTGTGGCAAGCACATGACCAACAATCATCAATACGAAAGAGAGACGGAAGCCTTTTTTTAATAAAGAAAAAAATCCAAGCCATTACAATTTTGCAAAAACATTATATGACAAAGGCCGTGTATCTGTCGTGTACTTAATTGTAAGATAGCAAGCTAGGTCGTATGCCTGGGTCGAGTCACGAAAGTCTCAGAGAAAAATGCTGGTTTTATTCTAAAGCAGGGGTGTCCAGCCTTGGTCCTCGAGGACCCTTTATCATATTTTATATGTCTCCTTCTCCAACGCATCTGATTCAAATCATCCGGATCTTATCAGGCTTCTCAGACCTTGCTGATGAGCTGATCCTTTCGATCAAGTGTGATATAGGAGGGAGACGTCTGAAACATACCAAATGAGGAGTGGGGTTGGACACCCTTGTCCTTCCAATCATAACAAGAAGCATTCATGCACCCATCTGTGGTCTTGATCTTGTCTCCCAGTAAATGGCTTGTAGTACAAATCTCATTCTAATTAGCCGCATGTGGAGTAACGAGCTCCAGGATCGAGATTACCTGCCCGTCTGCATCTAATCCCGAAGATCATCTGCCTGCACTTCCTCATTCCTCTTTTTGTCCCTCGTACTCCCTCGCAGAGTCACGCGACCTCCGGTATTGAAACGTTTTCACTGCCCACGTCTTCAAGATGGGATGATGTTTGCATAGTGTTTAGATGCATGAATGTGGTTCAGAATTTGACGAGTATCCTTGATGTATCATTTGAGCTGTTTGGATGGTTGAACTGTTTTGTGAAAGTGACGTGAGGAGCTCTCAAATACTGGCTCGAGACCCGAAACCCCCCATCCAAAATCTAACTCTAACCCGAATTAACAGCCTATCCTTCCGACCAACCATTTTAACTGTTATCCATACCGAAACCTACAAAAACATGGCCTGAACCTCCGAACCACAAACCCCACCCCTTAATCTAAATTAACAATGGCTTGAGGGTTAGCCCAACATTAATCCACAAACCTACGAACCCTAACCCACTAACTCTTACAAACTCCAAACGACAAACCTAACCCGAGCGAATTCCTAACGAACAGACTATCTGTAATCCTAATCTACCAATCATCCAACCCTAATCCAAAACCTCATGCAATTAAACCCTGACCCCAAACACGAAGTAGTGAAATAAACCCTAATCAAACTACACTAACCCTAATCTCATCCAAGACATTTGAGTCTGATTCAATGATGTCTTATCACAAAGCTACCCGATTTATCTTAAACTCAACTAACCTTCACCAGCCCTCTGACCTGTGAACCTTAACCATCGCTAAATCCGAAACCTAACTCGTAACCCACTAACATCAACTATTCTGAATTTCAACCCGCTAACCCATTGAACCGAATCCTAAATAATAATCGATGGATAACTTTAATTCACCACCACTAATCACAACTCTAACCGAGCCCGAGCCACAGACTGTTCACATCTCGTGACAAACCTAACCCATTAACCCACAACCAACCTTAACCTAACCCATTAATCCTCACTGACCTAACCAACCAACTCACTCTCAAGTATGAAATATTGCAAACTAATTGTAAACAGACTCAGTCTAACATGAGAGCAGACGTGTTTGTTTGGACGAACACTTCGCCCCGCTGTGTCGGAAACCCTTTGGGCGGAAAACCTGATTAACTCGGGAGGGATCGTTGCGCTAATACGTGGCAAATAAGTGGATTAGCGGAGGGTCACTGCGGATTAGCCGCCGTCTTTTTTGTTCCACACCGACATCTCCCCTCCCCAAAAACCTCCCCTCGTAATCTGCTGGAAATCCTGTGAAGCAAAAGGCTGGCGGCCAAACGGGGATCCCATTGCTCCAGACTGGCTTTTTTTTTTTTTTTTTACATTTTCAGGAATATTATCAAATGGAATGCAAAGTTGTTTTCAAAGGTAAAGAGTTTCAGTTTCATTCAACACTGCTTACCCGCGCTGTGGGTTAATATTGCCAATGCTGGAACTAACAGACTTTGACAGATACTGTATGACGGGGAGTTTTGCGTGAACCGGGCACTATTTTCCGTCTGTGAAATCAGAGTCCTTTTGTTGCGGGTTCATTCAGTTGAGGTTCCACTGTATGTGAACACACAATTGTACCTAATGTATTGTCCTTCCTTCTTCTTCTCCTTCAGTGGTGTCTAAAGGCGGGTGGCAAACCAGCTCTATGGCATGTTCATGCCACCAACTGATATTGTCCTTCCACTGCGAAGAAACCAATGTGTCTTGATGATGGCATGATGTCTTGAAGTTTGCTGCCGCCCTCGAGTGGTGGTGGTCAAAAGCCCAGTCAAATTTTTG
This sequence comes from Hippocampus mohnikei, assembly GCA_026261675.1. Lineage (NCBI taxonomy): Eukaryota > Metazoa > Chordata > Actinopteri > Syngnathiformes > Syngnathidae > Hippocampus > Hippocampus mohnikei. Next base: position 13,919,433 of record JAKGUB010000557.1, on the reverse strand, counting down.
CTCGTATCGCAAGACAAAAATAAGTCATCAAATCAACAGTTTACAAAACTCGCTAGTTAAGGCACTTGTATCTCAAGGCAAAAGTGTTGTGTATCATTACCTTGAATTGATAAGTCATTTTAATATGTCTATTCATAATTTTGAATTGAATAATTGAATTGAATTTGAAATTTTTTATTGGGTTCATTTTAATGATATTTGGAAATTTGTTCTCAAGCCGTACCATGTCACGGTCCACGGACAGTTTTTAAACTTCATTTTTAGTGAATTTTCCCGGAGTTTGTATGTCAAATTACCCTTTCCCATTGAAATTTATTGAAACACCATTAATCTGTCCCAGTACCCTCAAAAATAGTTTTTCAGTGTTATGTTTTTAAAACAGCATTGTATTGAGTAAAACCATCATAAAAGGTTACCACAGTATGACCTGATTTTTATTTTTGTATTTGTACTACAACTGATTTAAATTGAATGGCAATAAAATGAAATGCCACATGCTGACTTCACTGAAAAAGTGTTTGAGGCAATTCGGCCTCAATTCAAGCCAAGAAGAACCCTGCTTAGCGTACGATTACCTCCTGGCTTTGGACCGTTGCCCTCCTCCATTTTATGTCTGCTCGCCCACATAAAATACAGAGCATCAAAAGCGCGCGTTGCCATGACAACCGCCCCACATGAAACCCCATCTGCCCCCAACCCCCGTCCTTCCATTCACGCTGCCTGTCCTAATTGGCCGGCTGGTGCCGACGGGTTAGAGGGGTCGCCCGGCGGATGAATGCCAAGGTGTCCTCTCAAACGTGGCCCCGCTTTCATCGCCGCTTGCCTCGGCTGAAGGGACGCCAGTGGGGCGGATAATTGGCGGGTGGGCGGGTGCTCGGAAGGACCTGGCGAAGTCTTTGCAGCGTGTCCATGTGAAGGCAGCGCATCGAGCTATCATTTGCTCTACTTCACATACAGAAAAAAATTAATAACAATAAATGCCTGCTGGTTTGAGAAGGTGCCAAAGGTGGCAGGTGTTGGTGAAGCAACAGGTGCGCTGGAGGGTGACTGCGCTCACTCAATTTTTGTTTGCCGCCTCAACAACGATGTAATTGTTTGTGAGTGATGACTTTTAAAGCGTTTTTTTAAAGTATATTTTGATACCTATCGAGATTGGTTCAGGTACGATCCTGAGAAATGGCCAAAATCCCATAAAATGGCACCTTCAAAACAAAATTTCATTTGACAACATACGTTATATTTACATTTATGTGCGTTCTGTCACGGATGATGATTTTTGTGTCAATCAGGCATTCCAGAAGGCGCTAGTGAGCTCGAGAATGAAAGTCAAATCTTTATTTCGCCGAGTTGATGAGGATTTTAGCCCCATTAGTGCTAATATTGGTTAATCCCGAGTGAGCAGTCACCGTCACCAGCATCACGTTGAGCGACAGGAAACGCTTGAGTCGTTCTTTTGCTTTTTTCCAATATTGGTTTAAGAGCACAGGTCCACCGTGAGCTGCTCATTAATTAGCATGCATGGCGTTTAATTGGCGCTATGTGGCCAGCGAGCACCTTTAAACTGCGACTAATCCATCAGCCGCCGCCCATTTTAATTGCCGCCGACAACATTTTAATTGAAGTGAAGGAGAGGCAGCTGGTTAAAGCTTTTACTTTGACAGGGGAAGTTGAGTTGCAAGCGGGGAGCTACATCTCCCTGGATGCTCTTAACTAAAATGCTTCTGCTGCTTGGGTACACTCAATACTTTTTACTGTCTAACTACATTTCCTTTGTGAGACATTGGAAGACATTAAAATATATTTTTTTGCAAATTAACCTTATTGATTTTGGAATGCGGGAGGAAACCGGAGTACCCGAAGAAAAGCACGCAGGCACGGGAATAGCATGCAAAAAAAAGATTTTGAAGGTTCACGCTGACAACCATTACTGTTTCTAGCAAATAATCATGAACTTATTTCAAGTAAATGCCAAATCACACTCTGTACATGTTACAACAGCATTTTGGAGTAAAAGAGTGCAGGCAGTAGTCTGATCTGCCTGCAGTCCAGACCTGTCTCCCATTGAACGTGTGTGCCGCATTATGATCCGTAAAATCCAACAAAGGAGCAATTGAAATTTTACATCAAGCAAGAATGGGAAAGAATTCTAACGACAAAGCTTCAAAAATGAGAGTCTCAGTTCCCGAACGTTTATTGAATGTAAGTTAAAAAAAAAAAATGATGTAGGATAGTGGTAAAGATGGCTGTCCCATCTTTTTGGGAATGGGTTGCAGCCATAAAATTGTTGAAAAGATGAAAGCAATTTGAACATCAAATATCTTGTCTTTGTAGCAAATTCAATTCAATATAGGTTGAACATGATTTACACATCATTGCATTCGTTTTTTTATTTATATTTAACGCAACACCCCAACTTCATTGGAATTGGGTTAGTAACTTTTCACGACAGCGTGTGTGCACATTGCAGGTGACTTTCCACAGATGATTAACTCCATTATCAACCACAACAACACCACCGGTGGGTGTCTTCTTGTTTCTACGGCGACATCTCCTCCCGGGACGGCGACGGGTCAGCACGAAAACAAAGTTAGACTCACCAGGGACACACTCGTATACGTGTACACACAAGCACGCACACACACACACACACACACACCCAAACACACACACACACACACATACACACCTGTTCTCACCCCCCCGCTGACAACACACACACACCGACCTGTGTTCATTAGCTCCCATGATGTCGAGCTAACCTAGCGACCAGATCCGTGGCTAACTCCCTGCTGCGTCTGCGTTCTCATTGGACAGCTTCCCAGGTGCCCCCCCCCTTCCTCTGAATCTCTCCCACAACCCCCCACCCCCGCAGCCGGTTGGTGGGCCATCTGCGGCAAGGACGTCAACAGAACTCACCGGGAACAGCTGGCAAGACGGCACACGAGCCAGGGCCTGGCGGGTGGCGGCTTTGGGCAACTCGCTTTTAGATCACAACGACATGCGGCGCTAACCTCATCAAGCCACAAATAAATACACTATGTTTTATTATGATCATGATCATTAATATCATCATTACTATTAGTATTCAAATTCTCAGTGGCCCTCATGCCTCGTTGCCTGTTTTATGCAGAGGCCAGCAAAGGAGGATGTGGGGTCACAGCATCACAGACAATCTTAAAATCCCAACATGAAACCCGAACCATGTCTTGAAACCCTAATTTAGAATTCCAACCCTGGCTTGACACCTTCATTTCAAAGCCTCACTTGAACCCCTGATTTTAAAACCTAATCTTAGCTCGAAAACGTATTTGAAACTTTCACTTGAGACCCTATTTGAAACCCAAGCCCTGCCTTGAAACGCATATTTGTAACCCTAATCCTTGTCCTGAAACCAAACTTGAATACCATCATTTTAAACGCTAACTTTAAACTTGGAAACATTAATCCCATTTTAAAGCCCTGACCCAAATGTAAAACCCTGATTTAAAACCACAGTTTGAAACCCGATCAGTGGTTTGAAAGCCTTACTTTCAGCTGGCGCAAACACAATTTTTAATGTTTTGAAACTCGCAACCCTAATTTGAAACCTTATTTTGAAACCGTGCCACTCTGTGTTGGATACTTTTAAAAGCTCCACCTTCGACTGATAACCTAGAAACACTACGCTTTTTTAAAATTGATCGTCGCTTGAAATCCTAGCCAGGCTTGAAATCTGAACTCGAAACCCTTCCCTTGCACTGTCTTGAAACCCCAACAGCCACCCAACCAGAGCAGCATTGATGCTGTGTCGTTGTGTGAACACACACACACACACACACACACACACACACACACACACACACACACACACACACACACACACACACACACACACACACACACACACACACACACACACACACACACACAATGGCTTCAGCCTCCTCCTTTGCTGTGTTCAGCGTAAAAGACCGCAGCAGATAAACAGCAAATCTTGCATTTGGCTAATTTTGCGTGAGCTCTGCGTGAAAGATGCTTAAGCTACTCCCGTGTCTGCGTGTGTGCAAAACGTCCAGCACAGATAAGCTGAAATAAACAACAGACCTGGAAATAAATCCACCTCACTCTCGCTCTGCCTCCGAAGGGGGGGGTGTTTTGTCGGCGAGTGAGGGATCGGAAGAGCTCCCCGCAAAGCTCCTCCACATCGCAGCGAGCGATCACTCTGCCACACAAATAGCAAAACACAGAAACTGAGAGGAGATGGGAGGTGCGCATGTGCTTCCACGGGGAGGAATCACCTCTCATATCAGTGGCGCTTTTATCTGCCGGCTAATGAGCATCACACACACACACACACACACACACACACACACACACACACACACACACACACACACACACACACACACACAGGCAAAGACATGCACACCCGCACTCTTCCTGAGCACGGCAGTTTCGTCAGCCCCATCTCTCAGCGAGTGTCCCACTTCCAAAAGCGTGGACGTCCGCTTTCATGGTTACGCAACGCCGCTGCCAGCTTGTGCGTTGTTCAGCCTGGAAAGCCTTTGAACACGCTCGAACACTGCCGGCTCTAATGATTGCGTGTGTGTGTGAGCCATTATTAGTCAGTAAGTGATATATATATATATATATATATTTTTTTTTTTGCAAAGTAAGCAGCTGCCAGCAGAGGGAATATACGTTAGACTGATGCGCGAGCTAGTCATGAGGCACGCTGAGCTCTTCTAACGCTCATGAATTTAGGCTTACATTTTGATCTTCCACTAGCCAAGAAAAAATGTTGACTGTATACATATGTATAACTGATTATACATCTAAACCTGTGACAGACAGACAACCAACTTTCGATACCACCTTTCACAGGAAGCTTAACTGTATTTAATCATCAACCTGTCAATCAATAACCTGTGACATCACCAATTGTGACCTCATCAACCTGAGATGTAACCACCAATCACCAACTTGGGACATTATTAACCTGTGACCCACAACCAACCCGTGACATGAACAACCTGTGACATCACCAACAAGTGATATCATCATGTGAGATTTTCGGTGGTTAGCCTCACCATGCGACGCCACCCTGCAGCGACATTCTTAACCCAATCCTAAATAGACCTGTGACGTCAACCTGTGACATCGTCAACCCATGACATCACTATCCTGGTCGACAATAAACCTGTGACATCACTCACCAACTTGACATTATCAACCTTTGACCCCAACCAACCTATAACTTTGTCACCATGCTATGACATCCATGTAAATCCATGAAATCACTAACCTAGTCCATAATAAACATTAACACCAACTTGTGACCACCCTGTGACTTCACCAAACCCCAAAGCACCTGTGACATGATCAACCTTTGACATCAACGGTGGTGTCACAAACCAACCTGTAACGTCATCGTGAGACCGCACCAACCTGTCATGTTGAACCCTTTCATGCACTCTGTAACCTGATAACATGTTCAGCTGTCCACTGTCGTAACCGCTGTCCCTGAAAGGGTTAAAATGCTTTCTGTCAAATGCTGAGCCGAGCGGCCTCGTTGTGACGAAAGCCGGTGCTAGTGGTGGCGCCGCTCGGAACGCTGCCTCGTGCTCCAACATGAAGATCTGCTCGCTTGCATCTCCACGCGGTCTGAAAGCTCTTGTAATGGACGCTAATGCCAGTGGCAATCTCGTTCGCTACGCGCCGCTAATGTGTCCACTTCCTGTCGATGGCGAGTGTGTGTGGCGGGAGAGAGCTTCAGGATGTTGATGATGACGATGAAGATGCGGGGGGGTTTGCAATGAGGGCTGCTGAGAGTTGTGCCAGTGACAGGAGGCACAAAATGGTGGGCTCATGCTGTGTGTGTGTGTGTGTGTGTGTGTACTTTTATCTTCCGTCCGCATCAGCCCGAGTGAGATTTTCTATCTGCACTCTTCATCTTCATCATCCTCACTTTGTTCCTGTCCTCCGCACATTAAAGCTCACAGACGTACACACGCGCAGACACACACAAAAGACTTTCATAAATGTACACCCACACTCCCACAATACACACAAAGACAAAATCTCACATATAAACTCTCACACTCAGATACGAATACCCACTCTCACACACAAAAATACCACCATTTCGCACACACACACACACACACACACACACACACACACACACACACACACACACACACACACAGGCACTCTCTCTCACACTCGTTTGTTTTCCCTTGTCAGAACACACACCGCACACACACCTCTCTCACACTCACTATCGTACTCTCCCTCAGACACACATGCACGTAGCTAACAAACAGACAATCACATGCAGTCCTTCCCGCACTTTTGTTTTCCCATATCTTAAGACATTTACCCATGCCCACACACACACACAGAAGCACGCATATATAAGAAACTGAGAGATTTCAAGCAAGTGTGTGACAAATGGATGTTTAAATGTCTTGTTTCTCCTTTCTGGTTTTTGACATGAATGCCTGAGAGGTTTTGTGAAAGACACCCGGGAACTCTTTGAACTTGTCAATGCAGTTTTCCTTACAAGGATGTTATCTGCACCTCGTGGTTCATGAAGCATGTAGCTAACGCGTACGTATCAAGCGATACGCTGGCGGGAGAGGAGGGGGGGGGGGCTCGCCAGATGGACGTGTTTCCTCTCTGATGGACGGATTACGGTGATATGGGCCGGCAATTTGGATTGCATCCAGATTATCCTCCATGGGCCTCTCCCATCACATGTGAGCGTGCTTCTTCATGCTATCAAGCTGATGCCGTTATATGTCGTTCCTTTCCAGATTGTTGCTGTTAGCATGGAGACCAATCGCAACAGCGTCCAATTAATATGCACGACATAAAATGATGTCCCCTCCACAGCTCAACTCAATTTAGTCCCCATTATATTCACCATACTGGAAATGACACCTGTACTTAACTGCAGGACAAAAGTTCCATTAAACTGTTAACCAAAATAGCAGTGCAGATCCAGTCCGAGAGAGAGTGAGTGAGTGAGTGTGTGTGTGTGTGTGTGTGTGTGTGTGTGTGTGTGTGTGTGTGTGTGTGTGTGTGTGTGTGTGTGTGTGTGTGTGTGTGTGTGTAAGCGTGTGGTCAATAAATGCAAAGCGCGTACATCAGGAGCTCATTTGCATCCGTGTTCCGCACTTAAAATTGCATTTCATTGTCCACTGAGGCAACATTTATCATTTGGTCCATTTGCTTTGATTATTTCTACTTAAACATGCACGAGCACAATGCCAAAAAGTCCAATTCAATTAGCAGACGTGTCTTCCGAGCAGCATTTCTCCTTCAGTGCATTCACTTGCTGAATGAACTTTGACCCCGACAAGGTGGCGACCTTTGAATGCAGAACGTGCCCTTAAAATGTGTTTCATCAAATATATTATGATCATATATATTTCAATACGATTCATAATTAAGCCTAATGATGGATGGACGAGTTAACCCTCCAGGACTTGAGCGCTTTGCAAGGTTAATTCCGGTTAGTTGCTCTTAATTCCAGGATGAGAAGTCATTCAAAAATGAGAATCGTACGTTAATGCTTTTTGCCGCAGTTTTACCAATTACACAATAAAAAGATTTAGTAGCTAGGTCCAAAAAAAAAAACCCCGATAGAGCACATCAAGTCACACATTAAAATTAAACGGCCGCAACAAAGGTCTGCAATTAAATTTGCAATACGACCTCGTACACTCATCAATAAACAAAGAACGTTGCTTAAACATGTGGCCAATTATGCAGTAGCGCTTCAGTAATCATCCAGATTGAGTCAAGTGTCCCCCCAAAAAATGTCTGCAACTCATGTTTTGTCGATCTGCAATTCTTTTTACAACATGCCCTCGTATGATGATGCAATGATCGAAATAAAAATGTGCAACCAGCAACCCACACGGAGTCACATATCAAATTCAAGAATGCAACAAAGGCATTCTAGTTAAGAAAAAAAAATGTTTTCAAAGTTTGTAGTGCTGAAAAATGTTACTAATCAAGCAATAGATATTCAGTAACAAGGTAAAAAAAAAATTACCAACAAACTAAATTGAGTCACATATCAAATTAGGGCGCGTGTCGAAGGCTTTCTACAGCTGCATTGAAAACAACATGCATGACAATATGTCCTTCTGTGATGACACGATGACCACAAAATATGTGTATTTGCTTGAAAACGTGACCAATCACGCCATTTCGAGACATATTTACGTGAATGCACAACCAACAAACCCTTTTGAGTCGCATCAAATTACAGACTGCGACAAAGGCATTTTAATCTGCAATTATTTTTGACAATATGCCCTTCCATGTTGACGCAAGGATGAAAAAACATGTATGACTTTAGCTTGTTAGCGTTCCAAGCCGGCACTTTAAACAAGGCGCGCACGCCAAAGCAAGCCGACACGTCGCCGTCGGGCTGACAAAAACGTTAACGAGCGCCAACCCAATTCCAGTTTCCCCGACAATCCTCCCCCTGTGGATCCTTAAGTGGAGCTGATGGAAGGTTGGGCCGGCCGTCATTTACATAATTGTGATGTTAATGCGCTGAGCCGTGGGACTTGATTATGTTGCATATTGATTGCGTTGCGCGGGGAATGGCGGAAATCCGATTAGACGACGGGATTCCCGCCATCTACTATCATAAACTTGGTCAAAATCGGGCGGCGAGGAGGAAACTCACCGTTCTCGGGGTGCTCCATTTCGCCGATGCTGCCGTCGGGCGTGGTGCGTTCGTAGTGGTCCTCGGGCAGCGCCAGCGGGCCGATCCGAGGCCCGGACGACGACTTGGAACTGGGAGTCTCCGACTCGTCTAGCCCGCTGTCGTAGTAGCTGTGCTGGGAAGCATCCTGCAGGTCCTGCGCCTGGTTGGCAGTGGAGAAGGTCACCCGGCGCTGCGGCAGCTGGGAAACAGAAGTTACATGGTTACATTATTAACAATGTCATTAACGATTAAAAAAAAAAAGATGAACTATGGCAAGTCACATATCATATCCAAGGCCACATCGATGGCTTTCAGGATGTGCAGTTATTTCGTCTATAAATCCTCATACAATGAGGCAACGACCAAAATAATAAAATTAAAAAAATAAAATTCAGTCTAAAAGGGCCAATATTCAATGACAGAAGGTAGAAATCAACAAACGACAACAACAAAAAATCAAGTCGTGTATCAAGTCAAAGGCTCCGATGCAGGCTTTAACAATCTATGACAAGTTTGGCAATAGGACCTTGTATGATAATAAAATTACCAAAATAACTTTTTTTTTGCTTGACAACATCACCAGTCACTCAATAAAGTAATTCAGGAAAAGGGTAAAAGATTATCTTAAAACGCATCAAGTTGTCGGAAATCAAATTAAAGCGCATTCTACGATTGCAATAATTTTGGAAATAAGTCCTCCGGTGATGACCAAAAACTTCACACGACAAAAAGCGCTACGATCCAATAACAACATAGAAATCGCTGAAGTGCAAACCGCGTCTCATCATACATGAAATTAAAGCTCCCGTCAAAGGCATTCAAGACCTGCAATAACTTTGGAAATATGAAGTGAAATGATGACGCAATGATAAAAAAATTTCACGAAACAAAGTGTCCGTTTTCAATAACAAGATAAAAGATCAACAAAAAAAAATGACAAAACACCCCCCAAAAACCCGCAACACTGTCAGATATCAAATTAAAGATTGGAGATGTGCAATGATTTGAGCAACATGTCTTCCTATCATAATACAACACCCCCCAAAATGTATATTTATTCATTTATTTTATTTTCCCTAGAAAGGTGACCATTCAACACCACTGAGTCATATTTCTATTCAGAGACCAGGACCAAGACTTTCCAGATTGGCAAATATTTTGGCACTACAATATGCCCTCCTATGTTGACACAATGACCAAAAACATGCCCCAAAAAATCTATTATGTGACAAAAGCATTAAAATAGCCAGAAACTCAAAACTCACCAAACAACAAATCCCACCAGGTCATAAATCAAATCAAAGCCAGTGACAATCGCCGTCTAGATCTGGAGTCCCTGCAAATATTTGGTGCCACCTCGAGCCAGCAGGTGTCCATGCAGATACCTGAAGGGAGCCATTTTGTCTGGCCGGCTATCAATCACGCGCATGAGTCGACTTAAACGTGCCGAAACGCAACACGGTCACGCGACGTCTTTCCCGCCGCGTTCTCGTTGGCGCGGCGGAGTTAATTTGGAGTTGAAATGTCATGTGAAGGCGGCGAGTTCGTTTGCATAAAGGCAGCAGGCTGAAAACAAACTTTGACGCTTCATTGACTTCGTCTTTGTGGAGGAGGAGGAAGCTGTCTGACTTGATGCTTTTATAATTAAAATACAATTAGCTGTCCATGTAGCGCTGCAGGACACACACGCGCACTGAGCCAGACATGCGCACACTGAGACACACACACACGCACCTGAACAGGGACAGCCAGATAAACAGCACATCCCTGGCTGGCCCGATACTCTGTCACCATGGAAACTGGTGTCATCCTACACGCGACCCTGAACCACTTCAAACGGCACCAAAATAATTTTTGGGGTTTTTTTTGTCCAAGTGGCGACCATCCACGGTATGTTGCCTCAGTGGGAAGGCGCGGTGCAAGGGATCAAACTGGCGGCAACACTTGCGGTGGCCAATTGCGACACCTCTGAGGATCGGATTGAGCGAGGGTTTTTTTTTTCAAATGGAGAACAAACATGGTAATAAGGTCACAGAAATTTGGATATGTAAACATAATTGTTGTGGTTTTTGCTTCCGTTTAAACAGGCAAAGTAGAAAATTAATTTCTGCTTTAAGTATCGGAGGCTGATATCAGCATCGTTCACAACTACTCGATACCTTGAAATAAGACCGGCATTGGCCTGTTACCGATATCTAGTATAGGTACGTCCATCCCCCCTAAAAATGCAGCATGTCAAGTGACAAACACTGAATAACCAATCTTCAAAAAAAACAAGAAACAAAAAAAAAACGGACAGAAAAAAAATGCCAAACAAATTGAGTAACAAACATGTAGGCTAAAAAGTATCGTGTTAGAAATTATCAAATATTTGTGAAATGTTCAGCGATAAAGACTGAGTCATAAATGTCAAGTTGTAGTGTAACAAATTGTTTGGTTAAAAAATATTGAGTAACAGGTGTCACAAACAAATATTGAGTCGCTGCAGTTTGGAGTCACGGGTGTTTCAGTAGCAAATGTCGAGTTACGAGCGGCGAGCAAAACTTGGTTAGAAGTGTCAAAATAAAATCAAGTAAAAAATGTTGAGTGACAGATATCGAGTAAAAAAATGGACGTCCAACATCCCTCTCGTTGCCGTCCCAACTGTCTCATCGACACCTTCACAGCAGGAAGCAAACGCAAACCACTTTGGCAGCAGTTCGATGCTCAAACACTGACGCGGGCGCGCGCACACACACACACACACACGCGCACACACACACACGCGCGTGCATGTTAGCAGTAGATCAGGACATGTCGGAGCGTGTTATTAATAAACACTTCCTGTTTCCTGTTTCCTGCTGCAGGATAGAAATCGGCATTTGGCTCTAACAAGCCAGATGGAAAGAAACAGATACAAAAATAATCATTGCCCGCCTGTGGAATAGGCGAATGCCAAAAGCGTGAAAATGCAGAGATTGCACACACGTCTACTCCCCCCACCCCCAGGTTTCATTTATGTATTTATTTTTTTAAGAATCTAGATTTCTGCTTAAGTACTGAGTATGAGGACTTCTGCCACATGCACGCACGCACCCTGTGACAAACTCTTGCTTGTTTTTGTCCTTTTTGTATTTGTGCGCTGGCATGTTTGTTTGCCATAAATAGAAGTTGTCGTCTCCGCTTTCTCAGCGCTGAGCACATCACAGTCAAGAAACAAACGTCAAAAAACAACAAAAAAACCCACAACCTCACTGTCACCCCAGGAAGCCCTCGGATTCGGCAACAGCGCCGTTTGCGGAGCGCCCACACGCGCCTGTATTTGTTCGTCTCCCACATCACATGTCCTGGGTGCGACAAGCTAGCCGCTACGAGCTAACATACACTTGGTGAATTCATTCACAAAACTGTAGTAGTATGATGGGTTCCACCTAGTGGTGCATAAATGAATTACTGCCCAAGTGCAGTTCAGTTGTATTTCACTTTTAAGTTCAACATATTTGCATTTAATCTGTCACAAGTTCTTGTTTTATTTGAAATCTTCAGGAATAATTTGCATTCAAATTTGATGTGAAGAACATTTTAAACGCAAAGTTAATGTATCATAATAGTAATCCAACTTGACAATACTGTAGTAACACAAATATCTGTCTTGTTTTTCATGAACACTTGGGCCTACTTTGCTCCTGTATTTTTTGGGTTGGTTATTTCTATGGTAGTCGATACAATTTGACGCGATGCATAAAAGCTTTTTTGGTCGGGGGAAAGTGTTTCATTTGCTTTTACGATAAGCAAAGGGAATATAAAATCAATTAAGAGAGAGCAATCTGATTTTTGTGACAGAAAGTAAGCAAATGGTCGACGCCTCCAGTTTGAGCGAGTAATGCACAAGATTTTTAAACACACACACACACACACAATCACACACAAAGTACAAGCTAGAATGAAGACATGAGGTGGAAGAGGAAGTAGGAGAGGAGGAAGATGTGGAAGAGGAGGAGGAGGCTCGCTGATGATTAAAAAGCAACCACGAGAGGAGAAACGAACGACGCCTCGCCGGCTGTTTGTCAGCCGAGACACAAAGCGGAAGATAACGCACCGCCAGTGCGTGTGTGTGTGTGTGTGTGTGTGTGTGTGTGTGTGTGTGTGTGAGAGAGAGAGAGAGCTCCTCATTACCTCACTGTGTGGGAGATAAGAGTGTGTGAGGCTGCATTGTGCATGCTTATAAAAAGAGTGTGCTTATCAAGTATGCATGCCCACACACATACACAAATACACGCACACACACACGGCTAACGTGGATAGCTCCGACATCCCATAATTCCACACAGAAGCACCACATCAGCTTGAGTGCACAATGAATGACAAAACACAAATGAAGAATGCGTGTGTGTGTGTGTGTGTGTGTGTGTGTGTGTGTGTGTTGTCAGGAGAGAATGAGTGAGTATGTTTTGCATGTGTGAATAAGTTTTGTTCGTCAGTAAGTGAGTTTCAGTAGTCAGGGTGTATGAAAGTGTGTTTGTGAGACGGTTTGTGTGTTAAGTGTGTGAGCGTGTCTATGTTGCGAAAGGGTTTGTGTGTGAGTGCGTTAGGCGTGTGTGAGTGAATAAGTGAGAGAGTCTGTCAGTGAGTGTGCTGTGAGAGCGCATGCTCGCTCGCTCGTGAGTGAGTGAGTGAGTTATGAGTTGTGAGAGGGCATGTGTTTGAGTTTGAGTGATTGTGTGCGTGCGTGTGTGCCGCCTGCAATCGGCCGCACAAAATCGAACCCTTTAGGGATGCGCCGATGTCGGACTAAGCAGATGTGTCCATGCTGTCCACCCACGTTATTCCGACAAGTTCTCCGAGTCATGAAAGCACTCATGGGACGGCCGCACACATTTATGTCAGTATGGGATGTTGTCCATCTGTCTCACATACATAAATTGCATTTGGTCTCAATAACAACAAAATCTCCGAGACCTGAAAAGAGCCTAAATTGGCTTCTTCAAACCAAAATGGCCGACTTCCAGGCGGTGTTGAGATGTTTTTGTGGGTCTGCCAAATTTTAGGTGGCTAACTGAAACTCGGTGGCTTTGAATTTTCAGACTTCAAAAGGAGCTTGTTGGTTCTAAAGTGGCTGTGTCCTTTGCTGGTTACTGACAGTGATTCATAAAATCAAGACTGGACAAATTTCACACCCCATCTAAAAACAGACAAGCTAAGATGATGACTCCTTCCCTTTTAATCAGCAGCAGCCCATTTAGGCAGCAAACTTGTGAGGCATGAACTCTCTGGGCATGATGCTAACAATGGAAAAGATTGAGAATTGACAAATAGATCTGCCCTTGAACACAAACAATTTAAGTTGACAAATCCAGTCCTTTCCTCGCAGCAGCAGCCCATTTAGGTAGCATGCTTGTCAGGTGCCATTTGCTGCTAATGATGGAAAAGATCAAGAACTGACTAATCGAGTCTCTCTGGAAAGACCCTCAAAACATAAGATAACAACTCTCTCCCGCTTTACTAACAGCAACATTTTGATGCAGCAGACTGGTCAGGCCTGAAGTGAGGGTTGCAACTCAAGATGGAAAAAATTGGGAATTGACAAATCAATGCACGATTGAAAGACCGTCAACAAACAACTCTACCCTGTTTACTGAAAGCAGCTTCATGGGTTGCAAACCAGCAATGAAACAGACTAGACGGGCATGAAAGGCTGGTTGCTACTTAAAATGGAAAACATCAGGAATTGACAAAACAAAACACAATTGAAACACCGTCAACAAACAAGATTAGGCGTAGAAAAAAAAAAGTAGTGTGTTTCCGGTAACCCGACCGACCGAGAATTTCTACCTCGAAAAAAAACTTTACGGTCGGCATTTTTTTTTCAAACCTTTTACATTTTTGTGTGATAATAATAATACATTTCATTTCATAAGCGCCTTTCAAAACACTCAAGGACGCTTTACAATCAAAACAAGAACAATAAAACCCGTGGAGATGTCCTGGAGGTGAGAGAGAGAGAGACTCCTCCCGGTTGAGTGACCGCTGGCGCGTTTGGCTGGCGCTGCTCAACCCGTATTGTTTTTTGTTATTGTAAAGTGTCCTTGGGTGTCTTGAAAGGCGCTTATAAATAAAGAGTATTATTATTATTATTATTATTATTAAAAACACAGACAAAATTATAAATAATAAAAGGAAAGATGAATTTAGAGCGTTTACATCGGTGCAAACTCTCGCGATATTCGTCGGCTAGCCCAACGGCTTCAATAAAGGTCTCGAAGGATTCCAACCAGCGGGGCCACGGGACAGGCGGCTCGCCAGGCAGGGCGAGGAACGGAGGAAGAGGCGAGAGTGGAAGCTCCATCTTCGTTGCCATTGTTGTGTTTAATAAATCGCGGGGAGTCTGGCTCTGTGGTCACTGCCCTTTATTGTCAGTAGTGTAGTTACCTTTTCATATGAACACTTTTACGGCCGTGACGTCACGCCGTCGTAAACTGACCCTGTGGCTGTGGTTATAACATGCCACAAATAATAATAATAATAATACATTTCATTTATAAGCACCTTTCAAAACACTCAAGGACGCTTTACAATCAAAACAAGAACAATAAAACCACAGAAAAAAGTATAAATAATAAAAGGAAAGATGAATTTAGGGCGTTCACATCGGTGCAAACTCTCGCGATATTCACGTTGAGCGTGCGCGTGGTTTGCCTTGTCGTCTGTCAACAACATTGAATCGTGGCGGCGGCCACGATCTCCGACAACAGTTTAAACCGCGTTTTGTGTGTCGCAGTCGCATGCTTGCACCATAATCTTGAGAAAATAGCATCCAATCGAAAAGATTCAGCGAACTATTTGACGAACACCACGGGCCGTCTAGGACGCGGGACGCAGAGGTAACGAGATGGCTGTAACACCAAGCCGGGGGGTACCCAACTCTCTCGCCGCCTTTGGCGGCGAGCGGGGATTTCAATAATAGTAAAAATGTCTCCTTGTTTTATGTTTTATGGGTATTTTGTTTACATTTTTGATGGGGGGGCAAAAAAAAAGATTAAAAAAAAAACGTTGTCCGACCTACCGACCCTATGCTGAAATTTCATGTTACCGGAAACACACTACTTATTTTTCTACGCCTTATGCCTTTTCCCTCCTTACTAACACCAGCCTGTTCAGGCAGATAACTAGTCGGGCCTGAAGTGCTGCTTTCTGCGAATTACGGAAAAGGTGAGGTATTGACCAATCTATATACACCATAGAACGGCCATCTACAAACATATTAATAACACGCCAACTACCTCCCACGCAACCCGTTGAGTCACATGTGCTCATGTGAGCATGGCGAGCGGGAGAAGGCTTCAGCATCAAAGGCAGCTTGTCCGACCGGCACTCGTCATGCATGAACGTCTCAGAACCGACTCGCTCGAGGTCAGGCGGCCAAGAGCGCAGAGCGCATTTCGGGCCGGGATTTTCCTGAGGCGCTCGCGTTAGCATTAGCCGCTTTCATGTTGGCCTTCCCTGGAGTTCCCCTTGTTCTTCAGACGCTAATTCGCCGAAAGTAAACCTGTGAACAGGCACAAGAAAATCCTGCGAGGTAATCAGGCCTAGACGGAAAAAGATTAAAACCATCCGAGTGGAAGTTTACCAATTAGTTGGATTAGCTGATGAAGCATGATGATGCGTGTGTGCTCGTAGGTATTGTGTGTGATGTGAGAGTTGTGTGTGTGTGTGTGTGTGTGTGTGTGTGTGTGCGTCTAATGTTTGTGTTTGTGTGTAGGTGTGCATTGGTGAAGGAGTGTCAGTGTGTGAATGTTTGAGCCTGTATGTGTAAATCAATGTGTGTTTGTGAAAATGTGTGTGTGTGTGTGTGCGTGTGTGTGTGTGTTTTTGCAGTGACATTTTACACACACACACACACACACAGTCACAGTCACACAAAAGAGGTCATCCGAGTCCATCATCTGCTTCCAGAGTTCAGTAGAACGCCAACATTTGTCTGCCCTGCAGGTGCGCGCGCCTGTGCATGTGTGTTGACACTGACACTTGATGTGGCAAGCTGATGAACTCGCTAGCGACACACACCCGTACACACACAAGTGAGAGGGGAAGAAAAAAACCCGTAAATCTCCTTTCTCCGCTGCTATTTTTCAATTTGCTGCCTGGCTGCTCCCCCGGCCGACGTTCAAACGTCCGGACAGAACCCGAACGCAGCACCGACGGTTGACCGAAAAGAAAACCTCTGCAAAAAAGGAACGGACGACGACTCAACGTTTTTTTTTTTTGTCTGAATGTGCGCATTCGAGAGCTGCTGACGCTTCTCCGCTGTCACTCTGACACCACAGGCCTCCTTTTGTGCATCTTCTTCTGCATACACACGCACTCATTCGCGCGCACGCACGCGAAAGCCGCTTAAAGGAACGCTATCAGTCCAAAGCAGCACTGCAGGTACGGTGTTTAATTTAATATATGCAACAGTCATGTTTCTTTGTTGGAGGGGTCCGTGCGAGGAGGATGAGGATTAGCAAAACGGTTGTCACAACACGCTAAAAATGTTGCAATAATAAATGCAATAAATGCCACAATGGTCTGCATGCTAGAGCTGCTATCAATTAGATATCATCCCCAGGCTAAGCTAAGCTAGCCCACAAAAAGGTTAACGAGAACGCACAAAATGACGAAAACCAAAATTGGTAATTTTGAAATGTTTTGGAATTGTAGTTCAACATCAACAGTATATTTATATGTCTGCCTATGTGTGACAGCTTCTATTCTACCGCTTTGCCTTGTAGTGGAATGGAATACTTCTCACAGGGAATAACAGCCACAAATGTGAAAGTCCCTTTGAGAAGTTGACAATTCGGCAGCAAGGCAAGGAAACAGTGTTTAGAA
The DNA here is from genome assembly GCA_026261675.1 of Hippocampus mohnikei. NCBI lineage: Eukaryota > Metazoa > Chordata > Actinopteri > Syngnathiformes > Syngnathidae > Hippocampus > Hippocampus mohnikei. The sequence continues at coordinate 13,901,873 of JAKGUB010000557.1, read as the reverse complement.
TTTAGTGCCATGGAGTGATGAAGTAATGCAATGCAATGGGCTTGGCTCAAAGCGCGGCCATTTTGAAGCACATGCACCACGGTGCGTCACAGAGACAACACTTCGCAAGCCGACCACCAATTTCTTCAGCAAAGGTGCAAGCAAAATATGATCCCAGATGACTTATCATATTCCTCAAGTGACAGAGCGAGTGCATGTCAATGGTACACATGCTGTTGCGGAACTACAGTATGTTCACTAAGTTTGTTTTCATCGGGTATCCGTAGCAGAAAAATGGCACAGATACATGCCAGACTCATGGGAGGTGTGCCTTCTGTAATATAATTCGCAATTACTTCACCTACAATTACATAAAAAAATACCATTAATTAAATTACCCCGACCCCAAAAAACTGCGTTTTCTTAAAAAAAGAATTCAAATCACAAACCGGCTGTGAAAATTAATTAAAACTAACTGAATTTGAAAAACAAATCAAAATAATAAATAACTACAATTAAAAAAAAGACATCCAAAACAATTATAATCCTGGCCTTGCAGTGCACAAACAACGTCAACATGACGACCTTGTTGCAAACAATCAGCAAGCATTCACAGGCTAATGTGGCTAGCCCACAGAAACCAGCGAGCATCAACATGCTAATAAAGCATGAGCACATTCACAGGCTAATGTGGCCCACCACATCTCCCAGCTAGCATCAGCATGTTAGTAAAGCTAGTTGATGGCAATCAGATAGCATCCACATGCTAATGTGGCTACCCCAAAGTAACTAGAAAGCATTAACATGCTAATGTAGTTAGCTGATAGCAAACACATTTCCAAGCTAACGTACTGTCGCAGCACGGCTAGCAAGCAGGTAGCAAAGTCGTGACACTGTAAGAGGAAATGAAGCTTAGCGGAAAGTGATGTAATGCTTTAGTTTAAGCTGCGTGAGATCAAAGGTGAGCGTGACAATGAGTAAATGTAACAATAATAGTAAAGAATAACAAAGCTGATCCTGTTTGACAGCCTTAAGGGCCAAAGGTGAAATTGTGGTGGTTGTCTGTTTTGTGTGATGAGACACTTTTTGCATTGAAAAGTCAAAGTTTGCCAGGTGAGTGCTAATCGACCTTGCGAGTCTACCATGACACTTAATCACCTTGAACGGACACCGGCATTAATCTTTCCCTATTCAAGTCTGGAAACTGGTTCTTTATTATTTTTTTTTTCTTTTTCCTTTTATATACTTTTTGAGAATGGGGGGAAAGGTGTGCCAACTCAGTGGGGATACTAAAAAAGGTTGTGCATTTGGGAAACGCAGCTATACGCTGAGTCTATAAATCACACAGGCTTGCTGCGTGTGTGCACGCAGGTGTGCGTTAAAACGTTTCCATACGTGTGGATAAAAATAGCCTGGAGGGGGGATGGGGTGCAAGGAGTCGGGACGTAGACAGAATTCCGCTCGCAGGAGGTCGGGTCGATTGTGTGGAAACAATAGAGGACAGAAAACCATGACAGTTTGCGAAGGGTTGCAAATTTAAAGACAGGAACCATGAAAACGGGGCCAGAAGACTTCAAATATGACAGCACTTCAATTTGTCTTTGTCAAGGTTTGGTATGCTGCCTTTTTTATACATTGCACACATGTCAAGAACAATATAAACAAAGACATATAAACAATGTAGGAACAGGTGCCCAATTAGACCTCCTACAAATAGGTAAAATATGTCTTTTTCAACATGCCTTGCCCAAAGGTGTTAAAATAGACAGACATTTGGATGATATTTGGGTAATATTGCAACTTTTTACCCAAATCTCATGAGCTATTGCAGCTAGCAGCATCTTCATGTCCGCCCGCTTGCCCGCCATCTAGCCGTCGGGCTTCATAACAACGGCGCGCGGTGGATACCAGCCAGCGTTCATTAGCGTCCGGGCAGGATTAGCTGCCATTTGCCTGCCAAGAATGGCCGTTGCCGGCCAACACAAGGCTCCACAGGGAGGCTAATGCTAATGCTTAGCCTAATTGTAACATGGCTGCCTGCTACTGAAGATCCACAATTGCCTCAAGTGGCTCACAGCATACAAGACAAACCAAGACAACATCCCTAACACAAATGTTATGGGAGCTCCGATCAGGATTTTATGCTGTTGATTCCCATACCGATCGTCCATGAGTGAGATCAGCCGATACCCATTACGATCACCTGCATTAGGGGGGCACATTTTTAAATTTTAGAGCTGCTGGCTAACAATTATTTTAATAACTGATTTTTAAAGGAGGCTGATAATGATCGATGGTTGATCCTAACAGAGCACACCAAAAGTATTTATCACTAAAGACCAGTGGCGATTGCTCTCGGACTGCAAGGGAAGCCCCTAAAATGTCAAAGAATAAGTGATCAAATATATGAATGTAAATTTCATTGTGTGTACATGTCATTGACTAAATATGCGCTACAAGGTGCTCAACTTTTGTTCCGAATCAGCTTCTTCTTATTGGTTACGACGCGACTCCCTTCTCATTCATTCCTGCAGCTTCGCTGTGCTTTAAACGGTGGATGCTGAGCGTCCGCAGACAGTCTATTGCCCGGACGCCGGGCGTTTTGAGAGTTCAGGGTAGGTTGTCCCAATGCGTTGAATGGAGACGAGTCATTGGATACAAGCTGGTTTTCACAGGATAATGTTTAGACTAATGCTAAATCTAAATATACAGTGTGACCAAATTGGGAAATCCAAGGAAAAATGCTTTTAAAGTACTGCTCTCTAGAAGAAAAGCTAATGCTAAGTCAAAAAAAACATATCGTGGAAAGATAGAATGATTGTATGCTCTCGAGACTAAGCTGTTTGATTTTTCCAGCTAAGAATACTACAAAACTTTGTTAATAATTTACTGGATTATTTTTTTTACACTTTGTTACATTTTGGCTTCCAGATAGCCAGCTAATTATGCGCTAAGTGGTTTGTGTCTACGCGCAGATGGAAGCTAAAGGTGGAGGAGCAACTCTCACAGTGTGTGTGTGTGTGCGTGTGTGTGTGTGTGTGTGTGTGTGTGTGTGTGTGTGTGTGTGTGTGTGTGTGTGTGTGTGTGTGTGTGTGTGTCATGTCAAAGTAGTAGCTTGTCTATTAGCATTAGTATTGTGATTCAAAATCGTGTAGCTTCTTCACACCATGGGGAGATTCGCTCAGTTTAACACACACTGAGGGAGTGCTGGTTTTGGCCCACCTTGAGACGTGACTTGTGGAGCACTTGTTTTGCTTATCTTTTAACAAGGCTCGACTTATGACATCATTGAGGGATCGCTTATTTTGGCCACCCTGAGACGACATTGTTGGATGCGCCCAAGATGTCACTGACGAGGAATTGCTTATTTTTCCCTCTCCGACTGACATCTCTGACGAAGTGTCGTTAAGGGAGCGCTCGTTTTGTACCCCTTTAGCCGTCATTGAGGGAGCACTTGTTTTTTCACCCAATGACACCACTCTGGAACCTGAAAATCTCATAATGGGAGTGCTTGCTTTGCTCCTGTTAAGACGTCACTGATGGAGCATTTGTTTTGTTTACCACAAGACATATTGCGAGAGCACTTGTTTTGCTCACATTCATACATCACTGAAGTACAGTGACACCGAGGGAGCACTCGTTTTTAACATCTTAAAGCGTCACTATGCACTTACTTTGTTTAACGCAAGCCATACCGAGGGAACGCTTGTTTAGCACACGTCAGTGAGAAGAAACGCTGGTTTTGCTCACTTTCAAACGTCACATCAGCGGAAAAGCGTTTATTTTTCGCTCACCTTAACAAATCACTGAGGGAGCTCGATTATGCCCTCGTCATGACATCACTGAGTTAATGTTTGTTTTGCTCGCCTTGAGACAAACTGTTGGGTGACGATGTACGCCACTAGCATTAGAGTTTAATGTTGGCACTATTTTGTGTGGAGGGATACCATGTTCTGGGTGTATGTAAATAAAGGGGGTGGAGCTTCCCTGCAGTTCGCTTCTGGCAGTGAAGGTGCACTGTGGCACGCCAGGTGTTTAGCGACTCAGTGATAGCGACCACACAAAGAAAAATAAGAATCGTCTCCTGTCTTGTGCTTCGAACCGAGTGTAGTCACCAGCAATGATGCCTACACATGAACAGCGAGGGACTTCCGCAGCAGAAGGATCAACAGGTTATGGGCCCAGGTGGGTTCCAGGCACAGCGCGCTCCATGGGAGAGGATTACCGCGCGATTTGACGGAGATGAGGCCCGCTATCACATCTGGGAGGCGAGGTTCCTAGCATACTTGAAAACCATCGGGCTAAAAGATGCTATCCTCGGGTGTGATGTAGCTACGGGATCAGCGAACAGGCCGCAACAGAAACCGTGTGGAAAACGAACTGGCATATGCTGAACTGTGCGGCTGCTTGGATGATAAAACACTGACACTCATCCTGTATGAAGCACCAGAAGATGGTAAGAAAAGTCTGGAAATATTGAGACGCCATTTTGAGTCGAAGAAAAGCCGCGGGTGTCGGGCTGTACACAGAGCTAACCAATATGCTAATGGATAACGCGAGAGCTAGCGGGCTATCTAGCACGTGTCGAGAAGCTAGTGGCCGCTACAAAGAGCTAAAGAGAACCTAAGCGATGCACTATTGGTGGCTATGGTGTTGAAAGGACTCACTGATGAATACAACCCATTTTCTGTGCATGTGACTCAAACAAGGAAGTGTTAACCTTTGCTGAATTCAAGACTAGGCTGAGAAGTTTTGAATGCACCCTCCGCTACCGAAGCAGGCCCAGACCAGATGAAGTGATGACCGCCAAGTCATTCAAGCGAAGCCAAAGAAAAAGACAAGAAATACGTCTTCAATGGAGAATGCTTTATTTGTGAGAAAGTGGGGCATAAAGCAAGAGACTGCACAAGTAAGGATAAGAAACCACACAAGCGAACGACAAAAGCTGATAAGAACAATAAAGTGGCTACAGTTATGGACGATTCGGAAAAAGTTTTCCGTGGCAGAGACCAAGCCAAATCTTCGAGGAAGAAGAAGAAACATTATTGCTCGGGTGAGTGAATGGCGACCCAAGGGAGCGCAGCAATATGGACTACTCGTGGACAGCGGTGCTTCTGCCCACATAATCACCGACAAGACCGCATTCATCCGATTTGATGAAAGTTTCGGCCTAAAGATCACATCATGCAGCTGGCTGATGGAAGACGGATCACGGAAGTGTCGAGAAGAAGGGGACGCGCAAATCAAGCTGGCCGACAGCAGTGGACGAGTAGTGAGTGTCAAGCTCACAAATGCTCTCCTCATCCCAGAATACCCGCAGAATATCCTTTCTGTGGATGCAGCAACCGAAAGGAGCGAAGTTCAACTTTGCGAAGAATGACAACAAAATGATTCTTTCAGATGGGACAATATGCAAGATGATTGTAAAGGACCGAATGTACTATCTTGACATTGTCACAGAAAATTCTGAATGCAGTGAGGACTCCTGCAATGCATCTTTAGACATGAAAACATGGCATGAGATAATGGGCCATTGTAACTATGGTGATATTGCTAAGCTTGAAGCTGTGGTAGAAGGTATGAAAATTAGTAACAAAACTAGACCTAACCAGTGTGAAACCTGTATTCAAGGGAAATTCACCCAGAATAGAAACAGGAAAAGTGATGTGAGAGCTAAAGAGCCATTAGGGCTGGTACATACAGATCTAGGTGGGCCTATTGACCCAGAGTCATTCGGCGGGTACAAATATGCCATCACTTTTACTGATGACTTTTCTGGAGCTGTTTTTGTATACTTTCTCAGGAACAAAAACATGGCAGTCGAGGCTACAAAGCAGTTCTTGGCAGACACAGCACCATATGGTAAAGTGAAGCGAATGAGATCGGATAATGGGACAGAGTTTGTTTCAAAGAGTATCAATCTCTACTTCGAGATAATATGATAAAACATGAGAGATCAGCGCCCTACTCCCCACATCAAAATGGGACAGCAGAGAGGAACTGGCGCACATTGTTTGAGATGGTCAGGTGTATGCTGATAGAATCAGGCTTACCCAAAGAGCTATGGCCATATGCAGCCAGAACAGCAGCAGTTATACGGAACAGATGTTACTGCGAAAGAACAGGGGAGACTCCTTATTTCCTTTTCACAGGAAAAAGACCAGATTTGTCAAAAATGAAAAAGTTTGGTTCAGAATGCATGGTGTATGAGCAAAACAGGAGAAAGCTAGATCAAAGGGCAAAAGGGGATCTTTGTTGGTTTTGACCGTCATTCACCTGCTTATTTGATTTATTTTCCAGAGACAAACAAGGTTCAGAAACACAGACTGGTCCACTTCATCACAAAGACCGTGACTGAGAGTGAGGCGCAGACCGAGAAGACCCAACTGGAGGACCACTATGTAGAGTGGGTAACTATGCCTAAAGCAAGTCAGTTACAGACGGAATATGTAGGAAAAGATTCTGACACTGAACCAGAGCTTAAACCTGACTGCGACACGGACTCAACCAATGGTAATGAGACTCCTCGTACTTCTGGTAGAAAGGAAGACACCAAAATATTTAGAGGATTATGAATGTGTGATAAAAGGCAATGAGATCACAATTGATTACTGCTATAGAGCAACAGTGGGATTGCCACAAACATTCTACGAGGCAATGGCATCGCCAAAGTCAGAAAAGTGGAGAAAGCGATGATAGATGAGATGACTTCTTTTAAAGAGAACGACACTTTCACCCTTGTGCCATTACCGGAGGGTAGACAGACAGTGGGGGAAGGTGGGTGTATGCTTTAAAGGAGGATGACAAAGGCAATGAAACATATAAAGCGAGATATGTAGCCAAAGGGTACAGTCAGAGAGAAGGACTTGACTATTCTGAGACATTTTTGCCGACCGCTAATCTGACATCACTGCGACTACTGATGCAGCTTGCTGCACAGTATGAGTTGCTGTTAAACCAAATGGACGTGAAGGCAGCATACTTACATGCACCTATTGACTGCGAACTATACATGGATCAACCTGAAGGTTTTGTGTGAAACAAAGGGATGGTGTACAACTTGTGTGTAAGTTAAACAAATCCATATATGGCCTCAAACAGTCTGGGAGAAATTGGAACATGATGCTTCATGAGTTTTTACTTGCGAACGAGTTTGTACAGAGTCAAGCAGACCACTGTATTTACACCAAAATGTCTGACAAAGAAAAAGAAATTTTGTTAGTGTGGGTCGATGATATCATTGTGGCTGCCAGCAATGAGAGGTGTTTATGCGAGATCAAAGAGAAACTCAAGAGTAAGTTTAGGATGAAAGATCTCGGATGCCTCACTCATTTCATTGGGATTGATTTCAAGCAAAATGTGGGCTCAATCACATTGAACCAATCCAGATATATTGAGAAAATATTGGAAAGGTTTGGCATGTCTGAATGCAAAGCAAGAGCCACTCCAAGTGAAATCAAATGTGACCTGGCTCCAGAAGGGGACAAAACTGATCAGAGGAAATATAGAGCAATGCTGGGCAGCCTCATATACATCATGACCTGCACTAGACCTGATATTAGCTGGATTGTGAGTAGACTATCTCAGTATATGTCTGATCCAAGGAAAAGCACTTGACAGCATTAAAACAGGTGTATAGGTAACTAATGCAATGTTAGTGTATGTGGCGCCATCGAGTGGGGTGTTGGGTGACGATGTACGCCACTAGCATTAGAGTTTAATGTTGGCACTATTTTGTGTGGAGGGATACCATGTTCTGGGTGTATGTAAATAAAGGGGGTGGAGCTTCCCTGCAGTTCGCTTCTGGCAGTGAAGGTGCACTGTGGCACGCCAGGTGTTTAGCGACTCAGTGATAGCGACCACACAAAGAAAAATAAGAATCGTCTCCTGTCTTGTGCTTCGAACCGAGTGTAGTCACCAGCAATGATGCCTACACATGAACAGCGAGGGACTTCCGCAGCAGAAGGATCAACACAAACGCTTCATCTTGCTTTCTCATCTTCATATCTTTTTGATAGTTTCCATTTCTTCATTGACAGATCTTTTTCTTCTTCAAACTATTGGTGGGGGGTAATAATAATAAAAATACAATTAAAATATCCCATAACGAAAGAGTAAAGCACAGGTCTAAAAAAAAGAGTAGGAAGGAGTTGAAAAAAATATATGTATATAGTATATGTACACACATACATCCACCCTTTATATACCTTTTTTATAGACAATAGACTACATACAAGTTTACATGCTATACTGTACACACGTTTGTATCCAGTATACACACGCCGCATACCCAATTAACATTATTCACTGATTTATTATTGATCAAATCTTTGTTTCTGAATCATAGCCCCGCCCACACCAAAGCGAACATGGAACACAACTCTCACACAGAACGCCCACACCTCATCTTTCCCACAACTTCCTGTAATATATGGGAATGCGATCGCTTATGAATGATAACATGACAACCATCAATAATTCAGAGTATGAGCCGAGCGCGAGCATGTGGGAGGAAGGAAGGCAGGAAGGAAAGGAGGCAAGGGAAGGACACTTGAGTGGGAATGAACAGCAGCCTTTCTGAGTGAAGAATTAGGATTCTACTGCAGACCTCAGCACAGCTACATAAATCAAACTCGCCCGCCCCGCACAAACACACTGCTGATGGATGAACACACGCATGTACATTTTACAATACGTATGACATGGGAATGGGCACGCACATTTACACACTCCATCTCCCCATGGATGCACATGTGGCCTTTGTTGAGGCTGCTCATTTTTATGATTATTTTTTTACATCATATCCTAATGTAGCGGGGCAATAAATCATCAAGCGATCAACAACTAATCATTTTTTAAATTAAAAATACAATTCAATACATCCCGATTTATATAGCGCTTTCACAACAGCTGCAACAAAGTGTTTTACAAACAGTTAACATAAAGTAAAATAATAAACACAACACATAACATAAAGCACGGACAACTATTTTGATCATCAGTTCATCACTTAGAAACCTTTTTGAAATTAAAATGGTCCAAATCCTCTGAATTAAGCCACTCAGCAGAAGGTGTGGCACAACAATACTCTAATCAATGTCATAAATGCCACCAAATGGCATGTGCAGCCAGTGGGTGGGGTCCGCCGGTGTGGGGGTGCATTGACCCGATGCTTTTTTATTTATCATCTAGTTTGTTTATAGTTCTGCGCACAACGTGCGGCTGCCAGCTGGCGGTAGCCCCGGTGGCTCATCAATAAGACGGACAGACTGGGGAGTCACCGACGCGGAAGAAGCGGTCTGTCTGATTCCCCCGGTTTGTGATATCCCACTCAACAATAAGCGGTATAAATAAATACATTTAAAAGTTGGCGCAAGAAAGTTTACCGCGAGCCAAACGGCCCATCAGACTGATTCCACCCCATTTGTCCGTCTGAGAAGATGGCTTTGGTAGCATTTGTCCGTCTGAGAAGCTGGCTTCGGTAGAAGGCTGCGGATGTGCGTCACGCAAAAAGATGCTGCGGCCATGAGGCTCAGTCAACTTAACGCTTGTCATAAGGATGAAGGAAAAATGTATTGACTGAATGTCTTTGTGCATGTGTGTGTGTGTGTGTGTGTGTGTGTGTGTGCGTCCACATGTACATGAATGTGTGTGATACAGTGTGTTTGTGTCGGCGCATGTAAGAGAGCTTGTGTGTGAGTGTGTGTACGTGTGTGTGTGTCAGGACATTGTGACTTCCAGGGATTCCCCCTACAGCGGGACAGGAGGGAGTGCTTGTTTTTTCCTCCTGTCTCGCTTTTGTTGCTCATCCATTGTTGACTTGTTCCTTCCTGCCTTACAATTTGTGTGTGTGTGTGTGTGTGTGTTCCCTGGGGGAGGCCTTCAGGCATCGCACCGTCGCCCACGCACTACGTTTAAGTGTCCCCGTCCTCCCACATCACAGCACAGGAAGTGATGACATCACATCCTACAAGTCCTTCGAGCAAGGGGACGGGGCGCCTCAGGAAGTAGACACATCCTGCCATTGACAAAGAATCTTCAATAACGATTGTAGGTATCATATATTTTCTTGAGCGCTTGTACTCATTTGGGTCAAAGGCGAGATGGAGTCTATCCCAGTTGACTGTGGGCGAGCGGTGGGTTACACACGTGATTGATCAACGCCAGGTCGACATGTGGACAAACAAGCATGCTCGATGGCGGCAACAACCAGATACCTCCCGTTATGTTTCATGCAGTCCATCCATCCATCCATTTTCTGAGCCGCTTTATCCTCACGAGGGGTGCTGGAGCCTATCCCAGCTGTCTTCGGGCAGTACGCGGGGACACCCTGAACCGGTTGCCAACCAATCGCAGTGTTTCAAGCAGTGTATTTACATATTATAGCAAAGAGTTTTCAACATCGCCAGCGTCAGCCCTCGCCATATGACATCACGAGACCATCGTGTCACCATGTCCACGCTCTCATCAAAAGGCATGCCTAATGCACGCTACGTGCTAATTTTTCAGCAAAATGGTGCTCTCCTTCTAAATTGTATGACAACTGAGCCTGTTGCTTTGTAGATGTTTTGGACACGGGCCATCAACCATTACTCAAATGCACTTTGGACTATCAATCAATAGCATTGACTCCAAACAATGCACGTGCGTGTGTTCATCCATCTATGTTAGCAACATATAGTTACAATCAAATCAATGACATTATCCTCCACAAGATGGCAGAAGGGACAATTAAAAGACATCAGTCTGTTGCCATTCATACAACAGTTATTATGATTCTGAATTTAATTTCAGGAAAGAGCGGTACTTAGAATAATAAGTCATCAAGGTCGTATCTCAGTTTATTCTTCTATTAAATCAACATTGCCCATTGAAAGGAAATGTAGTGACAGACCTTGTAGAAAACAGGCACATTTTGGTGTTCAGAGAAAACAAAAATGTCATTATATAAAAAAATAAAATAAAAAATTAAATGTCAAGAAATGAACTGCTTTTATGACTCGTAATTTTGCCAAAAGTCACACATGCAAAATCACACACTCACATACGTTCTTGTGTAGGTGTGACATGTTATCATTTTTGCATGTGTGTGTTTGTTTGCTTGTCCCACAGAGCTGCTAAATGCCAAGGCATTACGTTGATTAATTTTCACTGCACTTGGTATTGTCAAAACAAAAAATAAAGAATAATATGATGAAAATAAGCCAAGTGATGATTCATTGACCAGCAAGGTACCAGTGGACATTCTTGCACTGATGTTTTTTGTTTGATGTTTTTTTCTCCCTTATATACAATATCTACTTTGTCTGAATAAATGTTTGGAAAGAGCTTCCATTTTAAGAACAGTTTGGTCAAAAATAACCCACTTTGGGTCAAAAAGAGACTAATCCTTTACTTGGGTCAATTTGACCCAGATTTTTGATACATTTTGTAAAAAAAAATACAAATTAAAATTAAAAATTAAAATAAAAAAAAAAACACACACAGTTGGGTCAATTGGCCCAAACAGAGGAGCGGTCCCTTTATGACCCAACTTTCCTCATCATTTCGTTCAAAACAACCCAGTTGGGTCAAACTGACCCAAGTACATGTACACCGAAAAAGGTTTTTCTTTGAATGTATTCAATTTTATTTTGTCAAGTGTTTTCACCAAACAAAATAATGTGGATTCAGAAACATTTTTTTCAGTAGGTCATACTATACATCAACTTGAAAATGCAATTTTGTGTAACCTTTTAACAAATCAAAAATTGAGTCAATTCAATACTCCATTTTTTTCAGTGTAGTGAATCAATGTCTTTTTGAACCGAATTGGATTTTTTTGGAGGGCATGGGGGCAACCGAACAGTTTTCAGAGTGAAGCGAAATCCTCTTTTTTCGCAGTGCAAGGCGTGAACAAAAGCGGCAACTCGCCAGTCGTCACTCGCCCTCTGAGGGCAAGAATGAGCAGGGAGAATTGGGATTGGTCGACAAAACCCTATATATGTGTGTGTGTGGGGGGGGGGGGCGTTCTCTCCTGTCTCATGTCAATATTAGTCTGTTTGCGCACACTGACCTTTGACTCCACACATTTACCTGCTGGGAACCAAACATGGCTGCACCACAGAGAGGAGGAAGGGAGGGTTAGTGTGTGTGCCCGTGTGTGTGTGCGTGCGTACGCATGTGGATGAAGGTGTCATTCACAGCTCGCTGACAGTCAATTTGTGTGTGGCCTCTTTGAAATTCTGCTCGTCGCTTAGCTGCCTGCCCGACACGCTGCGAAGGACAGCGGGACGGCGCGCGTACGCCGCGTTAAAACGCTTCGTGTTCACGCCGTAGCCGGCGAAGTCTTCCTGAATTCGACCCCTTCCCCCGACTACCACGACCAGTAAACATGCAGCACACTAACGAAGAAAAAAAAGGTGTGATGATCAGTGTGTGGCCTCGACGGTGGAGGTGGGCAACTCTGGTCTTTCCGCCATCCTGCATGTTTTAGATGTTTCCCTCCTCCAACTGGCCTAATTGAAATGGTCGGGATCATTACCAGGCTCCTGCAGAGCTTGCTGATGAGCTGATCGTTTGAATCAGGTGTGTTGGAAGAGGGAGGCATTGAAAACGGGCCGGCTGGACTTGGGCACCGCTGATCTAAAACATGCAGGATGGCAGCGTCACAAAGTGAACTGATTGAGTGGCAGCCATTTTGAGCATTTGGACAGAGTGGATGTTGCGCTCTACAATATCAGCATAGAACCACATATGCAATAATTCATCAAGGAATCGATGAGCAAATTACGCAACAACTATTCGTGAAAATTGACGAATCACATTGAGATGTTTTTTGACTTCATGTTGTCCAAGGAATTTCGGCCTCACATCAGAAATTATTCTCTGACTTGTGATGTGAGGCTGAAATGTGTCCTTCATGAAAGCAGTTGATTGGCTTCTGTTTTTCCAAAATTGGCAAACATCTGCCGTTCCATCCTTTAAAAAACAAAACCAAAACAAAGACTGATGCTAATATGTATTTTATTTGCTTTTGTATCAATAGGCGAATGCATGTTAAAAAATAAATAAATAAATACAAATCAACTAACTCCAACCCTGTTGTGAGTCAACATCGCTGGAATTTGGAACTAAATGATTATTTTGCCACCAGACGCCCTTTCTCGGGATTGTTTTTGTTGTTTGACAGTTTCATGGGCCACAAAGGCGAAAAAAAAGCTTCCAAGTCACTGCCTTATGTAACCAGGTGAACCGTACTTGGGATTGTGTAGTGAAGGCTGCCTTGTTTAACAAACGTAGCACTGTCACTTTAAGAGCCACACTAGATCAAAACACGCGGGAACATATAGAGTGCGTGACTATCAGACCAGGAAGTGCAGTGAGAGTGACATGCACGTGAAGGAGAGTAGTCGCTGAACTGTGCCTACTGCTTGTCCCAACTTGATACACCCGTGATCGTCGTTGTAACCCTGGCGATATTCAGGTAATTGATAACTAGTGTACCATGATGCATGTTAAGTGTTAATTTTGGACAGATGATTACTTATTTGAATGGTATTTGTAGAGCACAATATCGTGGTTTGGAGGTTGAAATCTACCACTAGTGAGTCGTGTGAACAGCTGTACAGCGTAAGTGTTATAACGTTACAATATGATTTTTGACTGTGAAACTATATGAACTGTGTTATCTGTTCTTTAGAGGAGATCATTTGTGTTTTTCCACGTGCTTTGTATGCATCCCATACAGCGGAGCGTGTCGAGTAAGTGTGTCTGCATCTCAAAACATTGGGTTGTAATGATTATTTGTTTAATGAAGTATTGTGGCTTGGAAATAATGTATTTTAATTCTGTTTCCCTCTTAAGCAAGCCACTGCTGTTGTCTATTATAGTGTAATTGTCTTTAATCTGTTAGATACTCTTCTTTGATCTCTTAGATCCCTTTTCGAACTCTTTTAAAATTCAGTTAACATCTCAAGTCTTTTCTCTTAATGCTGTACAATTTTTCATTGTCCAGTCGGGAATAAAACCCACATAAAAATGTATTTGTGTTCAGTCCAGTCTGTCCAAAGACCCGGCTACACTTAATTCCATTTTTTTCTGCTTTTCAGTCCGAAATCTGTGCTTTTGGTGAAACCCAACCCATGTTCTACTCCGGATTACTAAAGAATGAAAAGAGCTAGAGACAAACTTTTTTTCTTTCTTCACATACGGTATCTATTGTAATATATTCATAGACTATTTCGTACTCCTGCAATGTAGCATATTTTCATCATAGTTAATGTTTACGCTGCACTCACATTGAGAACCGATGTGATCGTCACCCACACTTGAAAGAGGCCCAACTGATTCCCGGCAGCTTTTTTTTTTTTTTGCACTTCATGCTGACGTGACACACGTCACAATTCTGCCACTTGAGAAATGATGTGAAGTCTGTCACTTGGAGCATGCGATGAAAATCCAGCCTAAATTTGCAAAATCCTGATGTAATCCAATCACATCGCAGCCTTTGACTGGCCAACATTCAATCACACACACGCACTGAGTTGAGTCATAAGTGGCATTTTTGGCCGTGTGAGTGAACACACACCCGGGAGACGCGGCTCGTGCTGATCCGCTGACTCGTCACTGCTGTCAAGAAATGTTTCAAGTGTCACCGTGGAAAGTGCGAAAGCGGCTATTTAAAAAAGGACACATTTGGTTTCTTTAAACGGAGGTTTTCCACTCACCGACATGCCGTGTTGTCACTTGACCTGTTTGCGCGTACCAGAAAACCTCCAGCCGAGAAAAGATGAATCATCGAGACGTGACAGGGACGCAAGAGGGGGGAAAAAAATCAAGTTGCGAGGGGTTGATGCGGTCCATGCGCTCCTCCAGAGGTTACGTTACACGCTGCGATAAGGTAAAGTTGTTTTCAACGACGTGTCCTGGTTTAGGGTAGAATTATTTGGGTTGAGGGTTAGGGTTCGGATCAGGATTGGGGCTGGAATAGAGTTGGGGGTAGGTTTAGAGCAGGGGTGTCAACCTCCTTTTTGTCGAGGGCCACATTGAAGCGCCATTATGACTGTGAAAGCATTTAAAGACGTCAAGAATAATGATTGATTAAGTTACTGTAATGAACGGCTTGGAAACAAGAAACTGTTTGCAATCTCTCTCTTATTTATTACATAGGAGAAGTTGAAATTTTGGTCCAGATTTTCACAATCATGGTAGAAGTTGACATGTTCTATCTGCTTTCGCGGGCCACATAAAATGATCTGGTGGGCCAGATCTGGCCCCCGGGCCTCGAGTTTGACACCAGTCGTTTATGGGTTAAGGTTCTGTGGCCAGTGGTTAGGGCTTGGAGATTGGTATGGGCTTGTTGGCTAAAGCAGTATTCATGAGGAAGCGGCGTACAAATGTGACATCACTTAAGGGAGACAAGCCAATCAAAACAACAGCGCTTTCCCCGTTGACACGAGAAAAAACGCGAGACGGCAGAATCGATGGCTAAATCGATAAAGCCACGTCAGTAGGGATGGATGAGCGCAGAGAGGAAGAAACCGTTCAGAGTAAAAATGCGATCAAGTGTCAAGACGCGTCGGTGCGCTATGAAACCCGAGAGTGCCGATGAGATTTCAACTGAAACGCCCGTTGCGCAGGAAGCGCAACGGAATACAATCTCGTCACCTGGCTGAGCTGGAATCGGATGACGCGCGCACAGACAGAGTGATGGCCGCTGGCATGAGTCAGGGCGAAACTGCGAGGTTTCATTCTGGTCTGCTCACATTCCTGTCGCTCCGCAAATGATAACTCAATAGCTGATGCTAAGCTAAGCTAACTCCCCTGGAATGGAAATGGGACTCTCAGTCGGTCACAATGTGGATAAACCTGTTGGTGGCCTATTATCAGGGTCTCTCCCATGACCCAATTAAGTTGACAGCTTCACCGTGTGAAAGGTACTGGGTGGCATTTTGATGTGAATCAAAACTAAGACAGTCGGATGTGCAAACTAATTTGGTCAACTTTTTGGCTACTTTCACGCCAACCTAATAAAAAAAAAAAAGGTGGAATCAAAAGGTCTGCATCAGTGCCAAAGACAAATTTCGTAGCTCAAACACCCCCTTGCACACTTTCACACTGCGAGCAATCATGAAAGTAATATGAATGAGTGCAATAAGGCTCGCCGAGTGACTGATCGGTGGCCTTCTCAAAATATGAACAATCAGCCAAATTTTGGCAGACGAAACGCTAAAATATCGATCTAAAAAATAGTGAGTGTTGTACAGTATCAGTATTATTCTCCGTGAATTACGTCTTTCTCAAGTCATTCTATTTGTGATTCCTTTCATAATATCATCGGCCGGTAAATTGGTTATCCGATTTTTTTTCTTCCTGCCAATTATCGGAATCTGCTTCA
Organism: Hippocampus mohnikei; assembly: GCA_026261675.1. Classification (NCBI taxonomy): domain Eukaryota; kingdom Metazoa; phylum Chordata; class Actinopteri; order Syngnathiformes; family Syngnathidae; genus Hippocampus; species Hippocampus mohnikei. Next base: position 13,885,516 of record JAKGUB010000557.1, on the reverse strand, counting down.
GCCTCAAAAAAAGGATATCGGTTGGGCCCGAGACTTCGGTGGGTGCTTTCAAGCCGTAACCATAGCGACGCTTCAATGCCCTGTTCGCTCGTGACACCTGAACACGACACGGAAGCCAGACAAACGACACGGGAAGCCAGACAAACTGACAACGACTGATTACCCATCATACCGGATCGACCGGTTTGGTGATGCGTGCGCGTGTGTGTGTAGTGTAGAATAAAGTGAAGTCACACTGTCTTACATCAATTTTTTTTAACTTTACTTTTCTGATGATGTATTACTTTTATTCGAAAACAGATGGCCGCTTTCTAATCCTGAGGTGATAAAAAAAAAAGCTCTTTACTTTGTGCGAATGTGTGTTCATGTGTGTGCATGATGCTTGCATGTACAGTAAAGGGTACATCCTCTTCCCCCTTTTAACCATCAGTTTGTTTTAAACACCCATTCCGCTTGCGTCGAGGCCAGCGTTACATTAAAATTCCCTTTGCAACGCTAATGGCTATCATCCCGGCGATGGGTCAAAGTGTGTGTGTGTGGGGGGGAGGGGGGCAGTAGAGGAAAAAGGCAACTCGAGGGAGGTAGCGGAGGGAGGGAGCCAGGGAGTAAAGAGGGAAACAGGACAAGACAAGCAGGGATTAAATACATTTGTTTTCTCCCGCACCAAATTAGTATTGACGGTAGCTCGCGCACACATGCACACGCGGCTGAAAAAAAGCAGCCATGTTGAAAATTAATTTTGTGTGTGTGTGTCTGTGTGTGTTTGTGTGAGAGAAGTGATATGGCGCACGCACGCACGCACACACACACACACACACACACACTCACACACCACACACACACACACACACACACACACACACACACACAAGGAAGCTGTTCTGCCTCACTACCCTCTGACAGATAAAAGGATGCATGTTTAAAATGGTAGCGATATGGCAGTGTATTGGTGTGTGTGTGTGTGCCACACACACACACACACCAATCCAAAGTATAAAAGACAACAAAATTCTGTTCCGTGTTAGTGGCAGTAGACACGTTGTCGATGTACTGTCATTTTTATTGAGGTTATAAAAATGACCCACAAAATGGCTCCTGAGTCACAAACTGAAATAGAATGTTCTGTAAAAATATGGTTATGAGTCACAAAGGAAACAGCAGGCCAAAAAGTTGTGCCCAACAAACGGGCCCTTTTTCACAGTATCAACTGCTCGCAAGGGCGGACGATACCTGCCATGTTTAAGGCAAATCTGACATGGAGGACATCCTCCTTGCCCGTACTTGACGCGACACTGTGGTGGTTTGGCATATCGGCATATCATCTGCCTCAGAAAGAAAGAAAATTATTTGTTCAATTATCTGCCATTGTGTTCATGGCAATGTTGTGTGTCAAAAGTTGGTTCTGATTTATGATTTTTTTTTTTAGCTCGATGCCAGTTCAAATAACTATTAATCGGTCGTTTACCATAATTTCTGGAGTATAAGCCACTAGTTCTTTCCCCAAACGTTTAACTCGTCACTTTTAAGGTGATTCGGTTTATTTAGGGAGTGTTATTGACGACCATCATGCTGGCAATAGATTTTCCCCATTTGTGTTACATCTGACCAATGAAATTACCAAACACTTCACAGTGGACCAGCGACAGTGTCCGAGTCCTCCCTCATACTGGATACTCATCAGCACTCATTTGCAATTAGAACAACACGATTTTATAGCCGCGGGAGGAGCCGACTGGGCGGCTGGCTTGCTGGGAGAGATCAAGAGACGGTGAGAAAGAGAGCAAGAGGGAACGAGAGAGAGTGAGAATGATAGAAATGTGGCTGTACGAAGGAGGGATTGAGCCAAAGTAAGCAGATTTGAGTTTGACAACAAATAGGGAACACGTGCCATAACGCCATCCCTGCAGTGTGACCCCGGTCAAAGATCATCTGCGAATTTGCCTCGTGTGACAGCAAAATTCTGAGGAAGCTTCTGGGATGCTGTGTAATTGTGGCTATGTTCGGCATTGTTCTTTTGGGTAGAGTGTCTATCGGTGGGTTTGTGTACAAATTTGATGGCTGTTGTGGCTTTTTAATCAGGTGCGGTTATTATCATGGTAAGAAAAATAACACACAGTAGATAAAATAAACACATTTTATAAAGGGTTAATATTGGCTGACCAACTACCTAGTCAGGCCCATGTGAATATTCCAAAATAGTTTCGCAAAGCTAGCAGGTCAGCACGAGGGTGCACGAAAAATGACCAACACCTTGTCAGTCATGCATTCCGTCTCTGATTAGTTGTTCTTCCATGGGCGTGGTGATTCTTGAAATAAATTGCAAACTCCCCTTTAACACCGGGAATTCACTTTTTTTTTTTTCACTCCAAGAAAATGTTGCAAAATGCGTCTCCACGCTCGTACTCAATCTATTCGTCAACGAGAGCGGTTCCACACTGAAACCCAACAAAAATTAAAGCAAACAAAGCGTGAAAACAAAACAAACCTATCGGCCATATCCCAGCAGAGGAACTCGAGCCGTTTCTGGATATATGCGCTCAACTGTAACCTGCCCACAAGAAATACTGGCTAATATTAAACCTGAGAGCCTTTCTCATCTCAGACACACCGCAGGAACAGGAACGGGAACAGGAAGATGATGCTGATGAAGAGGAAAAGGAAGAGGAGGAAATCTTGTGGCCTGGCAGGGGGATGTGGGAATCAAATTCAGACAAGATGTCCAAAGGCGAACGGAGGGTTCTATTGACTCCGCCACAAGCTGCGAGGATCGAACGCCGGCTAAAATAAGACGGGGGGCCGACGATCCGGCAGGGTTTGTGCATGCGTATAGGGTGGGGTTTTTTTGTGTACGTGTGTGTGTGAGAGAGAGAGAGAGAGAGAGAGAGAGAGAGAGAACAAGAAACTTTGAAGAATGAGGCAAACATCACATAACATTGTACACACTACACGTGATGTCAACCTATCAAACGGTTCGGCTGTTTCTTTTTTATCGATAAGTTTTTTTTCCCCTCAAATATCGTCTTTCCATAAATAGAGAAGCTATTTTTTGCATCAACATTACACTTTAGTCATTCATTGTGGTGAGGGACTAAGCCTACTTGGAAAAGCAAAAACAAAAAACCACAAATCATTGAGGAGCCAACAAAATGGCTGGTAATTGCTGATGAGTGTCATAAAAAGGCAGCAAAGGACTACTTTTGTGGAAATAAATTTCCTGAAGTTACTTCCAGCAGATGGCCTGAGCATCAAAACAGCGAATAGGGACTGTGCGGCTACTAACGGCCGATAGGTTTCAAAATAAAATTGCCCAAATAAGCAACTTTTCAAATCCTGACGATTTAAATATGTTCAAAAGCAATTGTGGGCTAAATGCTAAAAACATTTTCCCACAATGCCACGGGTTTTTGACTTGCACATGGGCAAGTAAACAAAAACAAAAAAATCCTTATTTTTTTAGCATTTTGCCTACATATACCAATACATTTGCAAGTTAAAACTTTTTGTTTAAAAAATAAAAGTTTATATATCCATTTTATTCGGCATTTATATTTATTTCACATCGATTCTGTCATTAAAGTTATAGCAATTGTATTTTTGTTCATTTTTTTCCATGTCTGGAAGAGATTACTCGGCTTTACATCGCTTCCTATGAGAAATATCACTTTGAATTTTGTATGATTTGAGTCAGACTTTCTGAAACGAATTTATCATGAAAATTGAGGTTCCACTCTTTTTCAACTTTGCATTTGGCAAACGTGGAGTTCAACAAAAAAAAAGAACTGTTAAAAATTGGGAACATTGCTGGTTTGTGTTTGACTTTGGGGACTGTGTATGTGTTTATTTGTGAGCATGTGTGTGTGTGAAACATTCCTTGTTTGAATGTAAACAACGGCAGATGTCATGCTTGTCAACAAACAAAGTATTTCTGTGGGCATTAGCCATAGTGTACAGTACATGCTAATGCAGAATCTCTCTCTCTCACACACACACACACGCACGCACATGCACACACACACACACACACACACACACACACACACACACACACACACATTTACAAGCTTATTTCTTTCATGAAATTGGATTCATGGCTGCACTGCATTCGGTGCTTTCGATTTTTTTTTTGTCCAATCAGATTTCTGATTTTCTGTGTTACCACTTCAATCTAATCTGCCAGTTCCTTCATGATATATATATATTTATTTATTTTTCCGGCCCGCATAACGTCAACTATATCCACAACGGGACTGTTTCTTTCAACAATCGCCGAGCAAAATTGAGGCCAGAGCGCCGGCTTTCAATTACGTCTGCATTTTTCCACCCTTTGATTGGTTTGCACTCCTCCATATGATGCACAGGCCACAGATGTGTGTTGTTAAATTGCTTTTTTTTTTTTGGTATAATATCGATGCTTTGTATAATCGCGACTTGATAAGTGGTGGGAATAGGTGGATCAAGTCGGTCGAGTAAGTCCCCGGTACGGCGCAGAGTCTTTTACGTGTGTACTTTCGAGTGAAGCTCCATTGTTCACAGTTGGCCTCTTCCTCCTCCCGTGAAAGGAGAAACTTGTAAAGCTGCTTCTTTCTGCCCGGCCACTTTTTTTTTTTCTTGTAGCCCGTGTCCTCCCCTGTTGAGGAGGAAGAGGAGGGTGATGAAGATGAGGTAGTCAAGTGCTCCCCTGCTGCTTCACCTGTTCACCCCCTTAAATGAAAAGCAGTAACTATTCAATGCATACGCGTTCCCATTGTTACGTATACATTTGAAATGACTAATGTTACGATTTAGATGTCGTTTTCACAACGCGAGGGGTGTAAAAGCTGTGATTACTGGTTTTTTTAAACGGACGATCGTGGGAGGGGGAGTTGGGAGATCTCCTGCTGAGAAACAAATGCCCAAGCACAAAAGGACCCATTTGGTTAACTTAGGCAAGGGGGGGGGGAGCAGACATTTCCACGTCTGTGGCACAAAAGTCGACCTTTTCTTTTTTTTTTCTTTTTTCTGACCTCCGGCGGCCGCAGCCACTCGTCTGTCCGACACCCGCATTTTTCTAACTGAGATTGCTATGTTGAATTACTCCTAAACTGCAACACACCGCTTCGTGGTCCAGAAAATAAATCCTCCCAGGCAATTTATAATCCATGGAGTTTGGTGTTATTTACTGATATTTCGATAAGAAAAATGGCCATCTTTGTTTTGTTTTTTTGTGGTTTAAAATCAAAACAACTTTATCCGCATCTCACAGAGTGTGCCATGTCGGAAATTCATATTTCTTGATAGTAGAAGTGTTGTAAAGTTGTTGACTTTGAGGGGGCAGCCAATCATACGCCGTGTTGGGGGACTGCGCAAAGCAATCAACCAGTTCAAGCTGAGAATTATTTTTTTTCCCACCGGACTTGAGCTGGCTTGCTAGCGAGATGAAGAGAAAGTCAGCGAAGAAGTCACTGAGGTCAATGTAAGCAGTTGCTAAGTAAATGAGTGAGGTGGACGCATGTGGTCGCCATTTCCATGCGGTTTCCTGTTTGCGTGACCTCGTCGGTCGGGTCGGCGAGCGTTTTGAGGGTCTCAGCTGAACGCCATCGTGTCACTTTGCCCTCGAACATCCCCACGCGCAGCAGGAAGCTGGTTTGTTCTCTCCTTGCCGCCTCGTATCCCACATCATCCGAACAGCACACATCCGGGTGGAGTATGACGCGCGCCCTTTTCCCAGCATACAAATGATTTGGAATCCATGAAAACAATGTTTCCAAATGTGGGTGGTGTTAATTTTGACTTTAATTGTTTCTGATGTGGAAAAAAACCCCCAAAAGGCCAATAAAGAGACAAATCCGTCTGTGTCGTCTCCGTTGTGCGATGCCTGACGACCTTTCACCCCTTGGGCTGCAGACAGGTATCCACAAAAGTGTGACCTTTGCCCTTGCGGCCTTTCCCGGTGCCTCATTAGAGCAAGCACTTGTCTGCCGCTTGGATCGCCAACATGACATTTAAGGGACAATTTGTTCAATAAAAACAATCATAATCATGATAACAATGTCATATCCATCTTAGACAGACTCCTGTTCATGTTTCTTTAATCTTTCGCACTTCAGATTCATAATGTCTTTTCTTTTATTCAGTTGTGCTTTTGTCTAATTAGGTAATCAGTCAAATGTGACACACGTGCACACACACACTAATGCGAGCAACAATTACACCAATTTATTTGCACACTTCCACTTTCGAGGTGAAAGGAGCTAATTAGCCAGCAGTTGAGTTTGGCAATTACCTGAGCTTCATTATTGATATTTGTTCACTTTTAGCATTTTATTTATTGTTTCAATTCAGCTCCACCTCCTTATTTGGCCATCCGTGAGCAACGTGTCCAAATTGACAGGGCGTCAACAAACACTCCTCCCTTGGGGCATCGCAGTTAATGAAAACTACACTGAAAAAAAAACCACAACTAGAAAAAAATGAATTATTTTCAAAATTTCTAATGAAATAAAAATACTTAAAAATAAAGAAAACTAAATTAAACTACATTGTACTTTTACTAAACGAACTATAATAATCGTGAAGATGACTTTCATTTTCTTTGTCGATTAAACTCATGATTAAGCTTGCAGGGGTTCATTTTGAAAGTATTTATTGGGGTATTGGGCAGTGTAAATAGTCATTTGAGAATTGTTGTTGAAAAGAATTAGGGATTTGTTTTTTCTTTTTGCACTTGACAAAAACTCAACACATTGAAAAAAAAACACTAAAGCTAATAAAAACTAAAACACAGCCTTTTCAAAAGGAAAAAAAACCCAAACAAACTCTCTCGAAAAACAGATTAAAACTAACCAAACTTAAAATAAAAGTCTAAATGAAATAAGAAAACAATCGTAATGAAAATCCCCAAACTATTGTAACCCTGCGTAGCACCCACACTTTCCCCATGAATATTCTCAACACCCCCAATTTTCCCAGTGAATGGGTTTAACACCTCCCTATTCCCCAGACAAGGGTTCAACATGCACATTTTCCCAATAAAGGTTCAATACAGAAAATTTCACATTTGCGCACTGCACCCACACTTTCCCAACGAAAGGGTTCGAGACATCAACACGGTTCCTGGATTGTTTCAACACCCACATTTTTCCCATTTGAAAATGCTTAATACAACCCCGTTTCTTCAGGGTTTAACACCAACAATTTTCCCAACTAAAGGGTTCAAAAGCCACAATTTCACATTTTCAGCTACTGTTGCATATTCGTGTGGTCCTCCCCGACAACCTGCGTCAATAGAAAATCCTCTGAATCAATAAACCGGAAGCCTACTCTGGATTCAACCAACAGAAAAGAGGAAAAGTCAGCCAATCACACGTTGTATTCAGTCTGTCCGGCGGCAATCGGCATCTTTTGTCCTGCGCAATCTCCCCGGTCAGAGCAGCAAAAGTGCCGGCAAAAAAAAAAAAAAATGGTGGGAGGAAAAGATGAAAGCGAGTAGCTGTGCGTGCGTGCGTGCATGTGTGGTTATTCTAGCATGATGTCGTGTGGTAGTGTGCCTGTGCGACTGAGTTCAGAGGTTGCGGGTGGTCACTTCCTGTCCATTAGCGGGATAAAAAGAGCCTCATCAATCAGCCTCCACCTGGTCGCCGCGGTAACCAGGGGATAACCAGCACCATGTGCAGGAGGCTCACCTTTGACCCCTGGCAGGAAGACTTTGATTCAATTTGCTGCCAGTCTCTAAACTTGCTTTGGTCGCACACGTTTGAAGGCTTTTGAACTCGCCAGCATCTCAGATTACACTTTCACAGTAAAAGCCTGTCTAACATCAAATAAATAAATATTTTTGTTATATGGAGATAGAAAAATAAAGGTGAAAATACAGATAAAAATCATAAAAATACAACAAATTAGGGCCAATACCAGGCATCAGCTTCGGGTCGATACCAGCCCTTTTTTTGAGTGTCTGGCACTTGTGGAAACTGCCGATATTAGCCACCGATACTTAAGGCAAAGAAAATCTGACATTGGGTTAGTCCTACGAGTACTCAAATTGTGAATACTCATACTGGTATTGTTTAAAAAATAATAATTGGTATCGAACATGCCAAATAAAAAATGAACAAAGAAAAACACAATCACAATATAAAACTGTGTGAGCAAACCAGAAAATAAATGAATTTAAAAAGCAAATATTACAACTGAAAAGTATTTTAAAAGACAAACCTAGAGCAGTAACAGCATTTGCAAAATACGGAACCGATATCATTTAAAAATATATATTTTTCACATATATTTGAAAAAACCCCCACCAATTTAAAGTTGACGGCCACTAAACTAGGATAGTTCAAAGGCAATCAAGTTTTGTGGCCTGCATGCCAACGTGAACGTAACGATTCTTCGCACGACCCCCCAAGTGGAAAATAGAACGGAATTTTCTGCCAACAAGCTGTGGGCCGATCATTTATCTGTGACAGCATGCTTCGTGTGTGTGTCTGGCTGTGAGTGTGTGTGTGTGATTGTCCGCCAATGCCGCCGGCGCCATCGACAATCGCTCAAACCCACACAACAACCTGCACTCTTGTGTGTATGTAATCAGCTACCAACAACACACTTTGCTGTTTAACACACACACACACACACACACACACACACACACCGATCAATACCCCGATTGCCCCCGGAGGCTCCAAACACTCTTTCAGCGAGTGTTCGGACACGTGTGAGGGATGCGTCCAAAGTAACCCAGAAAGCAGAGTCGGCCATGTTTGTCCTCTTAACCCGCTTGTCAACACTGTTGGCCAAGTTATAAGTCATACTGGGATCGATTTAATTTGTTCAACAGAGTGTTCTCCCACTTACAAATCGGCATCAAAACGCTTTATTGTCCCCACATGACTTTTTTGGCGTGAGGGCTTTGGACACGTCGAAGAGGAACGGTACTAGCATAAAGTCAAGGTCAAACACAAAAATCCTGATATGTTGCCATCATTTGTATCCAATTGTCACCATACTTGGTGGACACATTGTCAATAGTAAAATACAAAGCTGACACATTTTTCCAAAAGGGCTCAGCTTCAACTTTTAGATCTAGGGTCTCAAACTCCATTCCTTGAGGGCCGCAGTTCGAGACCCTGAAAAATGTCCATTAAATTGACATTTACAAGTAACAACAAAAAATCAATGTATACGCAACACACCACATTGAGTCACATGTCAAATGAAAGATCTTTGAAGGACTTTCCATATCTCTAATTATTTCTTCAGGACCGTATTTTCCCACTACAAGGCGCTGTGGGGTGTATTAGGCACAACTTCAATCAATGGCCTATTTTAGAACTGTTTTCATATAAAAGGCGCACCGCATCATTAAAAGACGCATAAACTAGAAGCTACAATAGTGGCTGCTGGTACGTTATGCAGACACTAGATGGAGCTACGCTAAAGAAAATACAGTGCAAAACAGCTTTATTTATACAGTATAGCGCTTTCACAACTGCTGCAGCTATAACAAAGCGCTATGCAGAACATTCAAAATACTACATCCAAGAAATTAGAATATTGATCCATATATAAGGCACATCGGATCAAAAGGTGCACTGTTGGCTTTTGAGAGAATTGAAGGGTTTTAGGTGCGCCTTAAATAGTGTGAAAAATACGGTATTTTTGGTTCCAACATCACAACCAACCACATCATTTTAAATATTCATCTGTAAATACTTCGTTCGTGTCTTTTGCGATGGCAAAAAAAAAAAAAACAACTCAACAATATGGAATGCAATTCTCTTTGAAGTTGTTACTTTAAACCTTGCTCTCCAATAAAACAAGCTCTCCAACATCCAACTTTAATCTGGGAACTTTTGGCATCTCTTGGGCATTAACAAATTAAACAACATAGAGGAATCAGCCAACTCACGTTACAGCTGAAAAGGCATCCTGGGAAATGGACCAAAAAAAAAAAAACCCATGATTTGTTTGTTGCTCTTGAAGTGCTTTTGAGGCAGTGACGCCATCCTGAATAAACACATTTACGCGCACACACGAACTTGCGCGCATGCGGCTCCACATCCTGTCAATTGTCAGTCGTCTGCCTGTCAGGCACTAAGTGATGACACAGTGCATACCGCGGCAGTAAAACAAAAGGAGTCGGGAGAGACAACAGATGACACACACGCACACATGAACGCACATCCACGCGCATGCCTGCCAAAGAGGGTCAAAGCGGGATTTTGAGGTTAGAGTCGAGTCAAGCCCTGTCAATGTTTTCTACTTGTTGTTGTTGCCGTGCAAGCGTTTGAACCTGCAAAAACGAGCCTCTCGCGCAGGGTGCGACGAACAGAATGCAAACGGAAAGTGCTTGTTAGTGACTTTACTTCGCGTCCAAGCAAAAAAGATGCAGATGAACGTGGGTGAAACGGCCTTGGCGCTTCAATATCCCTCTCAGCGTCGAGAAGAAAAAAAGAAAGGAACAAAAAAAGGGAAACCAATTAAAGCTGCGATCTGCGATGAATGGATCCTGGCACTGCGCAGACTGTTATTTCGTGGCGAGTCATCAAACTTTGCCACCGTGCTTCGCCCACGTGCAATGACCCAAACTCAAATGATTTGCAATTTTGCGTTTTCAATCTGTCGAGTGTGTGTGGTTAGCAGCAATCAGACAAAAAGCGTCGGGGGCTGAATACTACATTTTAACAAACGGTCGGGCCAAAGTCAAGCGAGCCTGCGTTGTCCAATTCAAAGCAAAATGGCGGACTTCCAGTGTGTTTTTGGGCATGCCTTCATGAGTTGTTTTTGTGGGTCCACTTCTGCTAGACATGTCTACCAAATGTTATTGTTGCAAAGTCAAACCTGATTTGGAGGCTGAATTAGAAAAGAGAAAAAAAACTTTAAGGATCACTGAAAACAAGCTTTTAAAATGTCTGCTTCAACCCAAAATGTCAGACTACTAGTGTTATGACTTCTTGAGAGTTTTTGGTGGGCCTATTCTGCCGAGTGTCATGTTGGTGTGTTAAACTGGATTTGGAGGCTGATTTTTAATTAAAACATCTAAATGGTGGAAACAATACTGGAAATGACCATTAAAATGTCCAATTCTAAACTGAATTGGCAGCCTTCCTTTGTCTTTTGGGGAGGGGCTTCAAGGATCAAGTCTTTGTGGGTCTATTTTATTCGAGAACATGTTTACTAACCACAGTAGGTCAAGTTGGCTTTGCGTGCTGGGGTTTTTTGTTTTTTTTTGGTGGTTGTTTTATCCAGTTACGTGCAACTGAGACAGCCTAAAAGGGCCACTTTGAGCAAAACTGGCAGACATCTTGAGATTTTTTTGGTGGGTCTATTCATGATACACGTTTATCAATGTTGCTTAGACAAACTAGCTACAGGGAATGAATTTCCCAAAAAAGAAACACTGTAGTTGAGTCGCTAATTTTCTATTTACTCAGTTAGCATGACTGAAGCTAACTCACCTAAAATGAAGTCATTTGATTGTGTTTTCTGTTTGCATTTACGTGGTAACTGACTAATTATTGATTTTTTTGTGTCATGATTTGTTACGGTGGTCAAAAAAGTACACTGAGGTCAGAGGTAGCTTCACAAAATTAACGTGACTGACACTAAGTGGTCAAAATGGGCGACAGTGAGCTCTTTCGGCGGCCTGAAATTGTTGGCCTGGTCACAGCACTTATAACCATAAAACGCGGTAAAACGGTTTCGCACAAAATTGTTTCCAGGTGGAGCCAAAATGGCACCGCTGTTTTTTGTGACCGCTCGAAAGACTTTTCAATCCTCTTGTGAGTTTGTCCTTTCACGCGTGGAGCTAAACTGGGTATCGAAACGACATGAAAGACGCTTCGTTAGCATTTGACGGAGACAAGGACGACGCTTAATAAGCTAGCGTTTAAGGAGTGTGAAAAGAACACTAGTGAGGATGCGCACAACGTTTTTAGTTTGTAACATATAACCCTTTTCACGCTAACTGACACAATGTGTTACTTGCTAATTTAGCTGTACTGTATTAATTGATTAAATTTGCCAGCCGTGCTAATTGGCTGAGATAGTCATCCAACGCAAACATAGACAAACAACCATTCGCGCTCATAATCACACCTGTGGACAATTTTAGAGTTAGCAATTAAGCTAGTGCGCACGTTTTTGGGATGTGGGAGGAAAACCAATTCGGTCACCTGGGGGGGAAAAATGCAACCTTCAGACAGGAATTGAACCCACCCGTGTCATTTTGTTTGGGGTTTTTTTTTTCAATTCAATTAGTTTTAATTAGTTTTTATAAATTTTTAGCACAGGTTTGTTAGTTTTTATTCATTTATTTGGGGGGTGGGGGAATATGCTTTTTTTCTGATTAGGTTTTATTAGTTTTTTAATAGATGGCGTAATGGTTCAGTGCAAGTATTGCATGACTGACAGCAATACTGATATAAATAGATCTAAAACAAACCCCAAAAACTCATGCATTGAAAAAGAGGAAAACAAAGCACGTTTTCACTCTAATTATTGGTTGGCCGTTATTAGTTTTAAAATGTAAGATGCAGTTGCAGCTTATTTTCATTGTTTTCAAATCTATTTTCTTTTTTAAAATTGTGTTGTCAAATTTTGTTGTTTTGTTTTTTTGCTGTTGTAATTGTTTCATTTTTATTCATGAAGCATTTTCACTTTGACTCTGACATTAGGCAAAGATTCATATTCTTCAAACCAAACCTCATCTTTCCAATCAAACTCATTAGTAGCAATTTAGCCTGAGGTAATCATTTAATGTGAACTGAGGCAGTTGGTCTAGTTGCTAACTTGGCCCTCGATACCCATCTTACGCTGACTGACAAGGCTCGTTGAGAACTTACACTTTGATATCATCTTACGCCAACGCCATATTTTGCTAGTTGCTGACATTCCTCTTGGTAGCCATCTTGGGCTACACACAATAAGACACTGGGGCCATTTTTGTTCCGACAAATGTGTAGTAGCCTCGTAATTGATAATTTAGATCATGCGCAAACTGACACACGTTGCAGTTCGTGTACATAGCATTCGAAAGCCATCTGGACCTAACTGCCGCACTGGGTAAATATTCACATTCCTCAAACCCAAAACCCAAACATCCCAACAAGCTTATCTTTCCAAACAAACTACCCAGAATGCCTTGCAGCAAACACATCGCCGAGCGAAGCAGGGAAGCGTGAAGGAAGCTTTTAAACTGTCGTCACAGCGACACGTAGTCACCCCAGGCTGTTTGCTAACACAATGTGTGTGTGTGTGTGTGTGTGTGTGTGTGTGTGTGTGTGTGTGTGTGTGTGTGTGTGTGTGTGTGTGTGTGTGTGTGTGTGTGTGTCTGAGACGTCTGCCACGACACGCCCTCTCTGTGAACGTCTCCGCAGTAACGGCTGCGGCGGTCAAAGTGTTTCAGTCGTCAGCATTTCAGCGTCCCTGTCATCACCTTTTGTACGTCGCGAACACTTCAGGTCCCATAAGAAGTAAAAAATCGTCCAAAAATTCGCAGAAGTCAAATGATAAAGTTTCTCACGGGAAAAAGATAACGTGACAAGCTATTGAGAGACGACCCATGTTTTTTTTTTTTGTTATTTAAAAAAAATAAATTAATAAAAATGAAAAAAATACACTTTATTCTTAAAAGCATGATTTTATTCTGGAAAGTTACGAGACGTTTTTTTGTAGAGGTCAACTTAAAAATAATAATAAATTGTCCTTAAAAACTACTTTGTAAAAAGTTCCTCAAAATGAAACTACCTTTAAAAAAATATTGTAAAAAATTCAATTGAAGTATAATTAAATTCTCATAAGATTATAAAATATATGTTAGAAAAAACAAATTGAAAAAAACTATTTTATTCTCGGGAAAATTGCATTTGGATTCCCTCAAAAATTCAGTTTAATGAAACTCATCAGAAACTGTTTGATTTTTGAAAAAAATCTGTTTTTTATCCTAAAAAATGTTCTCTCGAAAAATATACAAATTAAAACACAATTTTTAACGTTTTTTTCTTCTGTCATAAGATTCCCTCAGTAAAATAACATTTTAAAAACTGCCTTGAAGAAATAAAATCCTTTTGGAGAAAAAAAAAGGCATTTTTTTCTTGTAAGATTGTTTTTGGTGCTTTTTTTTAATTTCTCCACCCTTCTTGTGAGCATTTTCGTTTAACTCGTTGACCAAGATTTTTTTTGTCATTTGACAATTAAATGTGGATGGTCTTGTTTTTCTTCTTTCTAGTTGCTTTCCTATTCCAAGCATTCATGGATGATCATTTTGCTGCCCGAATTTACAACATGCACGTGTACACGGAACACACGCGCGCACAGACAAACAAACTGCACAAGATTTTTTTGTTGATTTGTGTTTGGCAGCTTGCGTCAAGGATTTAGTCTGCAATCGCACACGAAACCTCGGTGGGGTAGGGTCACGATCAACAAAATAGGAAGAAGAAGGAGAAGTGACAGGAAACTGTGACCTCAATCCTCTGCTAATTTTTGGAGCAGATTACACTCAGACGCTAATCCCAGACTTTTTCAATGTCTTCTTTCCTTCTTTGCTTATTTGGATTTACTTGTTTGGATGCCAGATTTCAAGTTAATATTGTACAAAGTACACATTTTTCTTAGAAACTATTTTTGCAAAATTAAATCTTGCTTTCATAACTAACAACAGTTTTCCTATATATATTATATATATATATTATATATATATATATATATATATATATATATATATAGAGAGAGAGAGAGAGAGAGAGAGAGAGAGAGAGAGAGAGAGAGAGAGAGATATTGTATATAAAAATATATATATTTTTTTTTAATTAAAAAAATAAAATTTTACTAGTGGTAGTTTGGCACTTTACCTTTTTAAGCGTAAAAGGAGATCTTTTCTTGGGAGGAAAACCAGAAGAATTTTTTTTTTATTGTAATACTTATGTTACTTAAAATACTATGATTGCGCTTGAAAAAGTAGAATTTATTCTTAGAAGATTTATTTTTTTTATTTAGCAACTTGAGATTTTCTAGTTTTAAAAAATACTGTCAATTAATTTATTTACTCAGAAAAGATTCAGAATTTATGGCAAAACGAATTGAATCATCATTCATTCATTCATTCATTTTCCAAACCGCTTGATCCTCACTAGGGTCGCGGATTGAATCATCAATAGAATGTAATTCCCCCTCAAAACTGAAAAAAAGGATTTTACCCTCTTGTACTATGAAACTATTATCATAAGACTATGACTTTTCTCGAAATAGTGATTTACGTTTATCCCTACACAATGGACGCAATCACAATCGCGATAATAAATTGTTAGAGGAATTTATGAGCAAAATTGTATCATGTTTAAAGTTTCATTTTAAGTCGGTCACATCCAAATCGTAAAATTGTATCATGTTTAAAGTTTCATTTTAAGTCGGTCACATCCAAATCGTTTGGGTGCGTATACAGCACCCCCAAATGCCTGTGCACAAAGGCGCCGGCCACCTGGCCGGAGGGCCGTCGGAGTCCACAATTAGCACATCAAGGCAGGTGGGCGATCAAAGGGGAGAGGGCGACACTCGGTCACAAAAGGGGAATGAACAATTTGGGAACAGCGGTTGAACGACAAAAGACAATTTGAGAACACCCGTCGCGCCCAGGCGACATTTGGCCATCCGCGAAGTCTGCGACATGTTGATTTATCGTAGATCAGACAGAAAGGCGCCAACGTACTGGTGGTTCAAAGCTTAAACACAGGTAACCAATCACTACCGAGGGGCCGGACCGGGGGTGCGGCATGCAAATATCGGGGGCAGTGTTTTTCTTGTATTTTGCATATGTTACAATAAAAGGTCGAACTCGCGGAGGGCGGGGCTCTGAGTGTGATCACGGAGCAACTAAACCGTCGTTCGCTCTCAGAGATCCGCTTCCGTCGACATTGAAGACAATTTTCCCTGTGTGCCGAGTCGTTTCTTTAACTTTGTCCGAGAAAAATCTCTGACATAAATACATGACATACTATATAAATACTTTTTAAAATAGAATAATTTTAATAGAAATTGTTAAATGGTAACACGCTCATCCCCCCCCCCCCCACCCCCCAAAATGAAATACAAAATCTGCCTCTGACCTTGTCTTCACGCAAAATTTTTTTTTTTCACTGGACAAATGCAACTTGATTCTCATAAAATTCCGATTGACTTCAAATCTGACTTCATTGCGCAAGTGTGAAAGTTATGTGAGTGACGCGAACGTGTGAGTTAAAAGGCGACCTCAATCCTGTGCTAACCTCCTGACAGATTACGGCCAGATGCTAATCCCGACATTTACCCACATTTTTTTGTTCCCGTCCTCTCTTCCTTCCCTTGTCTTGGTTATGCCGATTCCTCATTTTGGAGCGCCTTTTCTTCACTCGACAGTGGGAGCTCCTCTAATGATTTCGAATTTCAAAACAGAAAAAGAAGAGAAAAGGAAAAAAAAGAAAAAAGAAAGCTGAAGATGTGAGGTCAAATGTAGGATTAGCAGAACAGATGTTGATGCACGGGCAAATGTTAAGAGCCGGCTAAAGTGCTCCTTAAATGCTTCTGCTAACTAATCCTGTGTGTAACATGCTGGTGTGCTAACGCTTGCCAGCTTTGCGTAATGTCAGCCGGCAAACAGGAAATCAAATATAACCCATTAAAAAATGCAAAGATGCAGGCATTGGACTATTCAACGATTGCAGATTCCAGGGATATTGCAGTGGAAACATTCATGCATGGGGGAAAAATATGGAACAGGGTGGGTGACAGATGATGATATCATTTGTTCGGGAGACTGATGGCATGTGGGATGAAGCTCTTTTTTTTTAAGTCTGAAAATTTGACAATTTTCTGCGAGCGCAGAGTGCCGTCATATCAAACAGAGTAGTCGTCAAAAAAATGTTTTGTACTGAAAAATGCTTTAAATTGTGTTGCAGAAGACAAACGTTCACTTAAAGGACCAAATACAGCTCATATATTTTTGAATGTATTTTTTGTTTAAAATTACATTGTAAAAAAAGTAAAACAATCAGTAAGGAAGGTAAATATGACAATCTGGAATAAAAATTGGAGCTCTCAAAAAAATTTCTCTAATTTAATAGTGACTTGCCCGCCTCATGAAGAGCCGAAATGGGCATTTAGTTGATGCCCTAGTGAACTGCACTGGAACAAAAAATTATAACAGCTAAACCCTAAAAATTCTTAGATAACGTATGCCTTTTTTTTTCAATAGAAATTTTTAAGTTAAAACAGATTTGCAAAAAAAAAAAAAAACTACATATTTTTAAAAAAACATTTCAAACAACCTTCTAACGTTTTTGCTTTATAGATTTAAAAAAATGTGTTTTCAGTCGCTGCCACCAACAATTAACAACTTTCTTCTTGTAAAATTACACCTCCACAATGCAGTTTTTCCACAGCAACCCCCCCAAAAACACTTTTTTAAAACTTATAAATTAAAACTTTATTCTCTCCAGATGACACTTAATTGAAAAAAATTCTGACTTTAGTCACTAGAAATGCGCCTCCACTTTCAAAATATTTATCTATGAAAAGTGGCCGTATTTTTTGTAATAAAAAACAAAAACATTCTCTGCTAAAATCGCAATCTTTAATTTAATGAAATAACAGCATATTCTATATAATTTTATTGTTTTTATAGAAAATTAAAAAGATTGTTAGTTAAAAAAAGAAAAAATCCCCCCGCCCAAAAAAACAGTTTTGCCACTGTTTTTGTTTTTAACTCAGAAAAAGTATGCATGGAAGCAGCTGATTTTACTGTGTCATTAGCCTGTTAGCATGTTAGCGTGACCACAGCTGCCAAATTTATTGCTGGTGGAGTTGCTCGCTTGCTCACTCGCTTGGTCAATCCATGCTTTATCACCATTAGCCTGCAGCCTTTAAGCACGGGGACCCGCCGGGAAAACAAAATAATGACCGTGTCGGTGGAGAAAGCAGCACAGGTCTGTGGGTTGCCATGTGGGAGCATCAAATAAGTCGTTCAGCTCAAACCAACAGGAAAGTGTTTGTTTTCTCTAAAAATAGGCCACTTTCCAACAAGTGTATTTTCAGAGGGTTGCTATTTTTTTCCTTCCAAAATTATAATTAAACGTTGTATGATTGACTATTTTTCGAAAAAAACAATAATAATAAAATAAAGCCACATACAATTAAAAAATAGAATCCTGAAAAAAATATCTTTGTACCTTGTTTTTCTGAAAAATGAATTGTTAGAAATACTACATATCCTTGTTCGAAAACAAGTTTTAAAATTTACATTAAATATAGATTTTTTTAAATATTTTTTTTTCCTGTTCAAAACAAAACTTCTTTCTCAGGTGATGGTGACTCTCACATTATGCAGGTAAGATGTTACCATGAAATAGCATGAAACTTATTGCATTAAAACACAAAACATATCTGCTTAAAACATGAATTTGATCAAATATTAATGTGATGTTGAATTTTTTTTCCAAGTACCGTATTTTCACGACCATAAGGCGCCATTAAAAGTCTTAAATTTTCTCCAAAATGGACAGGACGCCTTATAATGCGGAGCATCTAGTGTATGAGCCGAGTTCCAAATCCTGACTGAGCGCGCTTCCGGCCGACACGTTGTTTATATAGAGAAAAGGCGGGCGTGAGTGACGACAGGCATGTGGAAGTCCGCCAATGAATGAAGGGTGGGCGTGTAAGAGGACGCTAAAGGCTTCGTCCCTAGCTTGTACCAGTCGGTGAGTGTGTAAGAGGTGAAGAGAAAAAACTTGAGTACATTGTAAAATGGCTAAATAAAGTACAACCGAACACAGTTTTGGTTCCGTTGCCTTTTTAAAAACGTGTTTTTAGCGCGCGTGCATGCATGCCGTATGTTTAAGCTGGTGTATGTTTTACCATGCCTGGCTGCCCCCAATAATACAGTGCGTTTTGTGTATGTGTAAAATACAGAAATAGCACCCGTTACTGAGACTGCGCCCTACAACACGGCGCGCCAAATGGTCGTGAAAATACGGTAGTTGCGCAAGTGAAACAGCTTTACCTTCCAATACATCACCCCCAAGTCCAAACCTCTAGCCTACAAAAAAATCAATTCACCATCATTCATCTTCCGAACCACTTTATCCTCATTAGGGTCGCGGGGGGGTGCTGGAGCCTATCCCAGCTGTCTTCGGGCAGTAGGCGGGGGACACGCCGAATTGGTTGCCAGCTATTCGCAGGGCACACAGAAACGAACAACCATGCACGCCCACACTCACACCTAGGGACAATTTAGAGTGATCAATCAGCCTGCCATGCATGTTTTTGGAATGCGGGAGGAAACCGGAGTACCCAGAGAAAACCCACGCAGGCACGGGGAGAACATGCAAGCTCCACACAGGGAGGCCGGAGCTGAAATTGAACCCGGTACCGCTGCACTGTGAAGTCGACGTGCTAACCACTGGCCGCCCTCAATTCACCATCACTATTTATCTAATGACGTGACAAAAACATAAAAAACTTTCATTAAAACACATGGTACTCACCAGAGATGTTTATTATTTATATACAAAATCAGTCCTCTTTTGCCCTGAGAGCTAGCTAGTGTTGAGTAGTGAGTGTTAGCTAGCTAGCTGTTTGCAGCTGTGGACGTGGCAAATCAATCCTTTTCCGGGTTGAAATAAACCAGCCAGTCAACTGCAGTGTTGATTGATCAGTCCTCACAGTGTCCACTTTAGCTTGAAAAGTCCACCTTGAAAGTGAATTTTCAATCATGTCCTTTTCAGTCACCTGCCTGTTTATGAATCCCACTGAGTAGGACACGCCCTGCTGCAATACGATTGGCTGCACATCACCAGCTTGGCTGAGCACTGACCAACTAATAGGAGTCAAAAATGTCATTTGTGAAGGCAGAGAGTGGCGATGATGAAATTTGTTAGGTCAAAGAATAACAGTAGATATTGCTGATTTGTGTCATATGCCGAGATAATGGACTCTTGGAAATGAATTAATTTCTTCTATGTTTTTAAAATGTAGGTCAGTGGTTCTGAGTCCTTGCAGGACCAGACTACACAGCGCCGACGACTACTGATCCTAGTGTTTCGGACAGGGCGGACTTGGGATTCTTGATCAAGAACAGGGCGGTACTACTGTGATCAGTGAGAAATGGAGAATGAAGTCACCTTGAGTGCTACCAAATTGGTTTCATTTTACTATTTAAAAAAACAACTTAGCAGTTTTTGTTTTTGTTGCAAACGTAATTAATTTTTTTTCTTTTCTTGGTCTTGACTTCCAAAAGACTTCAAAAGTCTCTGTCTCAATATTATCTTGTTTTGATCATGCTTTGGCCTCATTTGATGTGGTCTTGACTACAACACTAATGGCCTTCTCAAACTATCGTCTTTTTTGTCGTTCACCACGGTCGCGATGTCAGACTACCAGATGAATAACGTTCTGTGTCTTGTACCGGGAGATATGTCACACAAGTCCATCACCGACCTGGCTCCGCCCAGTCGTTGTATGGTTTCGTCAAGATTCAGTCCATCGGCGCAGGTCCGTCGGAGAGGCGGGAC